>JAUZND010021105.1:0-25485 GCA_034780555.1 Coelogynopora nodosa | reverse complement strand
AATGTTATAAAGCAATCATTATTGTATCAATTATAATTGTATATAAATCATTAAAATAACTTACATGTAGTTATATAGTAAGAAATATATGTCGTATATTTTACATAAAAAATACACATATACAAATATAAACACAAAATTTGTTGCAATCTCATAAAAATAATAAATATACAAAAATCATAACAACTGTCGATTTGTAAGAAATATAGCTCTCAATAAGCTATATCAATAATAATAATTGCATTATACATTATAATATATTATATTTATTAAAATTTATTATTTAAAACCGATTTACAAACAGCAATGGTTATGAACTCTTCAAAGTGATCTAATGTGCAAAGTGGGGTAACTTGAACTATTTATAAATTATATAATAGTTATTACATATATTATATATGTACATACATTTATATTACATACACAGATAAAATATCGGTGCAATTAGTAAATGGATTTTTTTTAATGGAATCGTAAGGTATAATACAATTATTATTTTATAATATTTAATTTAAAGACTATATTAAATATACAGTAATCAATCTTTATATTTAAATGGACAGAATGTGGCCATTTGCACTACTTATAAATAGCTAATTTAAATAAGTTATGTAATTGGTCTTAAGAGATCTTAATAACATTTAATTATAGCAATAACTTTTCTGTTATTGTCCAATATTCAAGTTAAAATCTTGTATTGATATACTACATAGATGTACAATTTAGAAGAAAAAAATCCTTTACATTCATACATTTATACAATAATAGTTTTACTTTACCAAAATTGTATAAAATGTAGTAAAATGGGGTTTAAATTCAAAAAAAGTGTTGATATGGGCAAACTTTCAATATAAAATAATAAATTTATACAGTATAATCTGCTTATAATAAGAACTTGCTTATAACAAGCAACCTTCCATGGTCATGACAAAATTTGTATCAAAATACATTACAGAAACCTCTCTTCTAACAAGCAATCTGGCTATAATAAGCAGATTTTTCGGTCCCTACCATTTTTTACGGTTTCCCATTGTCATCTCTCATTCACACTGACAGCATAAAACAATGCAGAGTACTGATCAATGCATAATTTATTGATTTATTATTACATAGTTGCCATTCAGCTAATCACAACAGACTGCATTAAACAGTGCAGAGTACATTAAATATGTAATAAACCAAGATACAAAATATCACATTGCTCTTTTTTTATTGTTATGTACATTTAATGATTACATAATATCAATTTTGTAGTACCTCAGATATAACAAGAATCAGTTATAACAAGCAAATTCTTACGGTCCCTTTAATCTTGTTATAAGTGGATTATACTGTATTTTAAAATATTTTAAAGAAGAAAATAATTATTTTTTTGTAAAAATCAAGCAAAGAAGTGAGACATTTAAGAGAGTAGAAAACACAAACAGTAGACATGAAAACAGATTCAAGTAAGCTGAAGAACAAATATACAACAGGAATATGCAAGGGAAACAACCATACATGAAAAGCAATTATTGATGAATAACACTGCAATACATAGCTGGCAGAGACACCCCAATGCTTTCCATCAAAGCACTAATTGTTTGTGTGTCCTTCTACACATAATCTTTGAACACCAGATCTGTTCCGATAATGGCCAGCATGAACACCTTGCCACTGATTGATAAGATGAACTGTATTGTATATTTGTAGGAAACACAATCTCTTCTTTATTGAAAGTATCTGCATTCATCTCTGGTCAATCATGTATGCCTGTTTTGCCCTTGTCTTGTTCTGAAGATTGGGTGTCAAGGGGAGAAATTAATTAATTTCTATTTCATAAAGTATAACTACTGTTCATATTTAGAAATAATAGTTTTCTTGATATTTTGACATGTATATTATTTGAGTAATATAACATTTAAACTTTTTAATTCAAATAATGTTGATTGCTGACAATATGATGTTTTATGGTAAAATTGTTTTTGATATTTTGAATAGTAAAAGTAAAAAAACTATTTTATATATCCTGCTATTTGTTATTAATATTTAATCCCTATAGTAATAAATAATTTAAATCATTATATATTATAACTTGATTTTTTTAGGAATAAAGAAACATATTGTTACTAAAAATAAAAAATATGTAATTACATAAAAATATATGCATGTATTTGTCATTAGAAGATAGTTTTATATAATAATAGGAAACAAAATATCACAGTAATTATTAAATGTATAAATAATAACACAATATCATATTAATTTGCATTATAAAATAAAGCTCACATCATAAATAATAATATATTTTCACATCATAAAAGGGCTCACAGATTACCTTATGCTGAAAAAATTATACAGAAGCAGAACAAAATTAACTAGAACCACAAATAACTAAAGTATATGAACTATTACTTGCATTTTATATCACTGAAATTCAAGAAATAAAAAATGATTTTAATTAACTTAACACTGTTAGATTACTTCAGATATATTTGCAGAGTAAAAGTAAAATAATTGTTTAATTTTCCACACAATTTGTTACATAATATTTGACATGTAAAGTAATAAATTGTAATTTAAAAATGTATATAAATTAGCATCTATTAAATTAACTGACAATATATGCATACTAATTATTTGTAAAGACATGTATATATAATTAAAATAGAATTAGGGAAAGTAATTACATAAGCATTGAAAAATAATAACAGATAATGCTTAAAATATAAAAGTAAAGCCTAAATCAATAATGAAATAGTCTACCTTAAGCCTAAAAAATTACAAACAAAATCAGAACAATAAATAACTGACAATTATAAACAATGACTTACCATGTTATATCTATAAAATTGAGAAATAAATGTAAATTCAATATAATAATAATATTTAAAAAATATTTTCATTTTTTAATTGCTCATTTAATTATGCAAAAAAATTCCTTCTACTTAATGTCATAAAATTGAAAAAAATATATATTTGCATTGGGTTATGCTAATTTCAAAATGATACTATTTAGTACAGTTCTATTAATTTTAAGATCAAAATACACTACCATTTCTGATATCATATGGTGAACTACTATATCCAGTGTGACCAAAAAGTGTTCACAATACTAAATATGTAATAGCTTTTACATTACTTATTCAACTATTATATATAAATTATTTTAATATTTTTTAATAATAATATGTAGTATTTCAAAATAAATTGGATAAGTAATTTAAAAGTTATTGTATTTTTAGTATTGTGTAATAGCATTTTTACATATGAAAAATACTACCATGTTTTGATCCTAAAATTAATATAACTTTTTAAATTCTTTTTAAACTTGAATAAATAATACCATTTTGGAATCAGCATAACTCATTACAACTTTAAAAAATCTGAATATAATACCAGGAAAATATATCAAACCAGTTTGTACAAAAATTGCAGCCTTGTTCCCATTTTAAGGCCACATCAAATATGACAATAATTGTAAGGGTGAGCCATAATTATATGAATTTGAATGCTTATGGGCCTGACTTCAACGTTTGATCAAGTTTGAATTGTACAGATAAATCATAATAAAGTTAATCTGCCTCAACATCACAATTTCCTAGTTTTCTATCTATTACATAGTAAAACTATTTTTGACTGCTAAATGAAAAGTTCTACTGTCCGGATTTTAAATAAGACATGTTTGTTATCCCCAGGACATAGGGAGACTATATAATTTAGACAATGTAATTTTTTTCTCACGAAATTTTGCTTTAAACACACCTTAATGCTTTATTGTCTCCTGATAATGAAGCAGAGTCTACTGTATATAAATATTATGAGTGTTGAATTCACCTCTTGCAAAAAAGGTATAAATTGCTTCTTTTTGGAAATGAGGTGAGTAGTATAGGAATGGTCGATTCGACCGCACCACTTGACCTTTGACCATGACTTTGACTTTTTACAATATCTATATTCTATAACTATACGCTGCATAACATGTTCCAGGAATTTGCTACCATGGTGCTATTTTGAAGTACACTATTAATATCATATAGCTCTTATCTGAACAAACTTCACACGGTTACAATGGAAAACACCCACGAACTACAGTAACATTATAGTAGACAATATGATCAGTTAATCTTTACTCAATTTTAGATTTCTTCTTCTTCTAACACTAACCCTACAATATTAATCTAACACTAGCCAAATGCAAGCCACTCAAATATTCTCTTGAGTATTTTGTTATAATGACTAAAAATTTAGTCTTGGTATGATGACTAATCAACATAATACAAATTGTTTACACTGCTTAAATAATTTTAAAAAATTGTAAGTAGTATAACATTTAAAAAATGATTTTTACCATTGTGATATATTATGGCCATATATTGCACGATGATTTGAATGAGGTTTCTGACTAGTTCACTCAGCTTGATGTTTATACTTACAAATTTATCAGAGATAACCTAATAGTAGTAATCGTTCATTCAACTACAATTATTGATTTTCCCAATACATTGCATTGAAGCCATATCATGCAAAATTTTGGAAAAGTTTCTATTTCTTTTATAAATTTATATTTCAATTATAGTCATATTTGTTTTTTAGAGTATAACTTTTAATGATTACAACATATCACACCAACATTTGGTATGGTGACTCATAAATATAAGACAAATCGTATCTACACCTTTTTTCTCTTTTTTTATAAGTAGTGTAACATTTTAAAATTGTATTATTAATTTTTATTATTGCGATGCATTAAGAACATATACTGCTCTATCAGGGTGATTTCAATGACTATTCTGACTAAGTCTACCTCACTCAGGCTTAATTTTATACTTACGGATAGATCAGAGGTGGTAGATTATAATGGTAGTAATCGATCATTCAAGTACAATTTTAGATTTTTTCCCCTCCAATATGATGCTTTTGTATTCAATATTGTGCGATTAGGTTGATTTCGATAAAAATTCCGAATAATTTGACACAACATATTTTTTCAAATCATTAAAGATTATACTATTTGGTTATACAAAATGTACAATTTGAATAATATTTTTAATGTTATATTTTAGTATGTCGTTTTCCACAAATAATTTATTATTCTCATGACTTATAAATAAAATAATTTTTTAAATGTTAAATAGTCTCTTACACTGTCTGTTTCATTCTATATTGTCTTAATTAATTCTGATTGGTCACATAAGTGAATTTTCACCAAATTATCATGAAATATAATAATCATGTATGTGTTTTCTATTAATTTCGATGGTCCATAAAATGGTTCATTTACAATAAATGTTATATTTTCTTAAAAGTTAGGCATAGGCATATTTTATCTTATTTTTGATGTTTAGAATGTCCTTTTATGATACTATTTGGTTATACAAAACGTTTATGAGAATAATAATTTATTTCTACAAACGACATATTAAAATATTATTCCAATTATACGTTTGTATAACCAAATAGTATCATAAATGCATATTCTAAACATCAAAAATAAAATTAAATGTGCTTAACTTGTAAGAAAATATAACATTTAATGTAAATGAACCATGTTGTAGACCATCAAAATTATTAGAAAACACATACAATGATTACATTTCATGATAATTTGGAGAAAATTCACTTATATGACAAATCGGAATTAATTAAGACAATATAGAACGATTATTAATTGTTCAAAACGATATATTAAAGTATAACATTTAAAATATTATTCAAATTGTACGTTTTGTATAACCAAATAATATCATCTTTAATGATTATATTTTTTTAATGATTTGAAGAAAAAGTCAATAATTATACTTGAATGATCGATTACTACTATTAGACTACCTCTGATCAATCTGTAAGTATAAAATTAAAGCTAAGTATACCAGACTTAGAAAGGTACCCTCAATGAAATCACCCTGATTGTGCAATATATGGTCATAATGCATTGCAATGGTAAATATTAATATGAACATGTTATACTACTTACAAAAAAAGAAAAAGTAGTAGACACGAGTCATCATACTTCATTTGGTTGTCATAAGTTGTAAACATCAAAAGTTATATTCTAAAAACTAATGTTACTATAATTTAATTATTAAATAAAAACAATTTTTTTTTATCTCTCAAATTTCAACCAATTTTCAAAAAAATTACACTGACTCATAGCTATTACAAATGTTGGCCATTTAATTTCATTTTACTATATCACAAAACAAAAAAAGTTTTAATAAGGTTGTAGTCTCCTAACTTTTAATATTTAATTTATAAATAGATTTTTTAACTATGTCAAATTTTAACCGATTTTCAAAAAATTAGCACTGACACATAGCTTATTATAAATTTCTATCTATTAAATTTCATTTTAATATATAAAAAATATATATTATTTAATCAGCTGTTAATCACTAACATGTCTACAACTCTGATAAATTTCAACCGATTTTCCAAAAAATGATACTGGCTTATAGCTATTCTGAATGTCTATCTATTTAATTTAATTTTTCTATATATAAAATTTAAGCAGTTTAAACGATTTAGCTTATGTTGGTGAGTCATCATACCAAGTTTGGTTGTCATAATTTGTCAACAGCAACAGTTATTTTTCGTCCAACATTTAAAAAATGGTCTAAAAACATTATTTATAATTAAATAATCAGATTATAATGTAATTAAACACTAATTAATTTTTTTAGAGTTTATATAATACTTACAAATATTTGTGAGTAGTATAAAAATATTTATCCTATATTTGAGAGTCATCATACCAACTTTGGTTGCTATAGGTTACTACCCTAAAAAGATGCACCCAATGAAAGATTTTGGGCTACTTATGATGCACTTACTGGAAATACTTTCCTACACAGTTGTGATTTGGATATTAACACAGTTGTGATTTGGATATTATATAATTATATACTATATTACGCTTACAAGGTATTTTCCAATCCATAACATATACATTTTTGTCTTTGCATTATGTTTAATTACTTTAAAATAAATTAATCTTTCTATTTCACACTTTTTCTTATTGTTTTGTCATTTTATCTCATTTTTAGTTATAATTAAAAAAGAAGGAAATAAGACAGTGGTAAGTTTTACTATCCAGTATTTTTGTAAATATTGTATGCCTTTAAAATCAACACAACTCTATATCATTTTATCACCTGAACTTTCATCAGTTGCAGTTTTTCCTAACTAATTATGTGTATATATGTAAATAACATTAAAGATAGAATTTTATGGTGCTGTTTTTATGTTGATTCTAAATATATTTATTGTTTTTCAATCATATGTCTAGTTTACAACAAATATGTAACATTTAGCAGTATTGGATGAAATGTTTTTTTTAAAGAAAGTGGGCATGTTTAAAAATTTTAAAAATATTATATATTAAAGTAGATATCATTTTTAATGGAATTTTGTATTTTATAACCCAACGTTCAATAAAGCAAATTTATCATAATGATAATGAGAACAACATACATTTTAGATGTATAATTAAACATACAGAGACCATGAATCTGTTTCATAATATATTTATTATGCTTATATACTTTATTAAATTCTTATACTAATGACTTGTCTCACTTAATTGTTTTAATTATAATCTGTTTTTCTTATATCTTATGATATGCATAAGGTTTTATCTATTTTATTTTATTGTTAATTAGCATTTGTTTTTATATTTAAAATTTATTATAAAAATTGTACTATATAGTTAATTATATTATTTAATATAGTCTACTAACATACAGTTAATTGCATTAAGTTAACCAATATAATATTTAATTTTATTTAATATTTGCTTTTTAATTTATATTATGATTAATAACTAATTGTACCAATATAATTATTCGCACTACAACAATGTTCACAGCAATTGATGATTTAGTACTAAGAAGATATTCAGGATATGCAAGAATTTCATGAATTTCAAGAATTGCAGATATTCAAGAATATGCAACAGTCATATTATCAATGCTTATGGACAGCGGAATATATAGTGCGAAAAGAATAATCTACTAATAATAATTTATTAATTTGCAGTTTATTAAAATTGAAATTTATTATAGTTATGAATTTATTTAAACATCTATGTTCCGATAAATTATTTAAATAACTTAAAATGTTATTGTCATAACGTTAATATATAGTATTATGTTTTTTTAAGGAATTTAAAGGAAAATTATTTATTATATGGTTTTGTTTGCAGTTAAAATATTTAGCAAGTGCTTTTTATTTAATACATTCAATTGATTTTGATTTTATTATTCTGAAAGTTCTGAATTATGAAATGATGGGCAATTTTATGTTAGTAAGAATGATATCTGTAATTTTATTTACTGAATATCTTATATGTTACGTTATAAGATTAGACGCGACTTAACGGGGCAATTAAGGGATCTCAATGAAAATTGTATTTCTATTTAGCATGCTAGTATTTTCGAGCCTTCTTTCTATTAGTCCGGAAGCCTAATTGCTCAATTTTCAGATCTGGCCTCTTTCAGAAGTAGTATGGAAAGTATTCTTTTTATCCTTTTTTAACAACGACGATACGGAGCAATTTTATTTAAGACATAAATCCCCATACTACTTGCGACATCATAGAGTGGTATACATGTGTTGGCGGTTAGTGCCATAGGGTAATTCTATTCCAGGACCATTGTGTTGTTTCTTCTTTAAGATCGAAGGAGTTATCGTACCTTCTGATCGTGAAGACCATATTCTCAATCTTGACGGCCTTGGTGATCCGCGACAGCCCGATCCGATCATTCGTCTTGGACTCAAAATTCGACACAATGTAAGCTTCAACTTACTATCATCTTCCGGTATAACTTTATTGTTTATGTGATTATAAAATAATTGCTGGCAACCAGTCAATTGACAACTGAATCGACAAAATATCGTCAGTTTCCCAGATTATGAATTTGTTTAAATCTGTATTCAGTTCTCTAAAACACCTCATTTTAATAATAATTGAGACCCTTAATTCTTTAAAATAATATATTCTTTGGCTATTACTGTGATGTATGTATGTTACGATGTATTAATTTGCTTCCCTGACTGTCCCTTATATGTTACTAAACGCTACTGTCAGAGTTGAACCGCAGAATTGGTAGCACTCCAACACCTCAGTTGTTCTTTCTATTCTGGTCCCTACGGATAGGATGTGCAGATTCTGAGTCAATTTCTGCGGAAGGATGGCAGTATCCTGCCCAGTCACGTGACCAAGATCAGTCGACGAAGTCAATACCACATCGAGATGATGATTGAACGGGCAAGGAGAGCAGGTGAGTTCTCAGTGTTCTATCTCCATTTCGATTGATTAATTGAATTGATTTATGTCAATATTGACCGTCTCATGCACAGCTGGAAGGATGAAATGAAACCAATAAAACAATTAGTTCGCTTTTGACAGCCAATGACTATCATTTATTGTTATAATTTTTATCAGTAAATAGATATGGTTTTCGCTGTTAACAACTAGTGAAAATATTAAGTAATAATGAATAAGTAAAAATCGTCCAGAATTTGTAAATAATCATTAGTTATGTACTACCAATGCATATGGTTTCTTTGTGGTTGGCAAAGAAGGAAAGTTTCAACCTGGGTCAATTAAATTTCTTTTTTAGATCAAGGTTGAGAGGAAAAACGCTTTGTATATTACTGCAACATACTTGAGTACACATATAATGTTCTTAAATAGAATATTTTATTGACGACTATGGTTCTATCTCGTCCAGCTAATTATAGTAAACTAACCTTTGTGGACTTTGCTTTTGTTTATTTTCCCTTTCCACTAGTCTGAAATTTCATACTTTTCATTAAATCTTGTCGGATAAAGTGAAGCCAACAATGTTTAAATACATTTAGTATAATTCGGTATGTTTTATTTAGAAGATGATGTGGTTAACATAATATATAAATGTTGATAATAATGTTTCAATTAAAATTTGTCCCACATCAACATCTCAATATTTTCTGTAATATTTGATCATTAGTTTTAACGAAATCTGCAGGTAAATTCAGGAGAACAAGATCCTGCTTTCTCGATCCCCCCCCCCATCCTTCTTTGTTTATCTTATCATTTCTTTCTTTAAATGGGGTATGATGTTGACTTATATGGTTATCAATTGATGGATAATTTTATATTGTTGTTGACCAATGCAGGCTTACTCCCCCTGGAGATCAAACCAGATGGAACTCATGTCTATTTTGACGGCGGTAAACACAAATTCAATGTGTATTATGACTCGGACATTATCGGAGTGCCCAAAGCGGAGAAAATCAGCTACAAATATCAACCTCCCAAGTAGTCAGGGGGGTTATAGTCTTCCTCATAACTGTTTGTTTTGTATCTAAATATAACTTTTTCACATTATTTTGTCTTATCTTGTTTAATTGTTTAATGCTATGTCATTATCATATAATTATTGGGCATATCGGAACATCGGTACTAATTTTTGTGTCTGGAAGATATAAAAGTGAATCTGTTGAGTGAGTGGAATCTAGTAAATACTATACTACTCTATACAACATTCAAATGCCTCAATCGTTTTTTATTCCACTTGTAAACTGTAAATTAAATAGTTTCTATTTATTTGAAAAAGTAAAATCAAATGTTCATAAAGAATTGTTATGTTCTGACATCATGTACTTTACCCTTGAAAATAATACACTATTATGTTACGTCTTACGAAGGTTATAATTTATATATACATGACTTACAATGTAAACATATTCAATTGTATTAATAGTTTCAATTCCTTTCTTGTTGCATGAAATTGTGTAATTGCGTGTAAATAATGTAATTTTTGAGAAGCTGAAACGTGTGTTGCTCAATGTCATTCAATTATGTGAACAAATGTGCCGGGGATATTTTATTAGAAGCAAATTATGGCTATCTCAACATTGGACAACCATCTCAAGTAGGCTCAACCCCTGCAGAGATTTGAAATTATTATTGTAATGCAGAATTCAACATTTATATGGGACTTTGCTTTTTATTCAGCAATTCGTAAACTTATTTTCTATAAACTCGGTAGAGTTGCGATTTAACAAATTTGAATAAAATGTCGATGGGATCACTTAGGCGTAAATGATATTAAATTGTCGTATTCATAAAATATTACTATAAATCTTATTGAGTATCAGATAATTCGTTTGTGTGATAAAATTATAGACATTATATGAATAATTTATTTGACTCAAGTTTTATGCTTACGAAGGATGCCATATCCTCTCTATATATATACGCTATATATATATATATATAAGCTATCGTAGAAAACTAGCGTATTTTCTGCAATAACTATAGCGACCATTTTAGAGGGAAATTCACCGATAATACTTTATATAAATTCGTAAAAATAATACTTATATCACACGGGGACGAGTCCAACTTTTCTGTATCGTGGAATTTGGTAAATAATAAGCAGTCAAACTCCTTTTCAGAAAAATATTATCTTTCAATTTATGGTTTGGTCAGATAATTTTCAACTCAAAAATGATTTCCAAAATGTAGAAAAATTTAACAACATATATAATTATCTTTTAACCCTTCGTACATGGACTTATATTATAGGGTTTGTGTGGAGGGGGTATTATACCCTCCCCTGAAAAAAAATTAAATAAAAACATATAAAGGGTGTTTCCGCGTTTTGTTTATTTCAAATTTATAAATTGAATGTATATTATATCTTACATATAAACAATATAATAACGAGAATTCATACATAATTTCCATTATTGGCCTTAATGATTTTTTAAAACCCCTCCAAGTTAATGGCTACAATCGCCACAAACTTTTTGTCCATTGTGGTTCTTCTGGGAGTGGTTGGTAGCCTACATCTCCACCAGGGGCAATCCATGATCTACGGGTAGACTATAAGGGCATCCCATTGGTCGACTACAAAACCATTTCTCGTCTGTGGTCAGCAATAATCTTCGTTTGATGTTTCTCATCTCAGCACACCGTAGAAACTCTCTGCAGCACCGTAATCGGTTTTCCATGTGGTTTTCATTCAAGGTATAGGGTACGTATACTGGTTGCTTATATATTTCAAATTGAGATCTTTGCTGATAATTCGGTACACCTTTTGGTGACGCAGATACCATGTTGTGCAGCTAACTTTCTGCAACTGAGATGAGGATCAATGTTGATTTGTTCCCCTATTACAGCAACCAAGTTCACCCTTTCAACAGATCTTCGATGCCAGAGGATACTTCCTTTCAAACGCGCTAACACGTGCACCATTCCCGAATTCTTGCATCGGCTTGTTTCGATTATAACAGGAGTGTCTCGTTTTGTCAATTTTTAATCCATATTCGATTACAAATGTATGAATAATAATGAATATATGACAATATTGTGTACATAGGATGTTTATGGATTTAAATTCAAATTATTAGATTGATTAAATAATTAATTTTGGTTTACAATTTAGATTCAAAGTACGGGTAAATACGCGGTACATTTTAGTTAGTCTGTATATTTATAGCTTTGTTATAAAAACGCGGAAAGAGCTGTTACACCCTATATATGATTTTGATCAATGCAACCAATTGACTAGATTATTTTTGCACCTAAATCCAGTTCACAAAATCTATATTTGTTTGGTATATTTTATAAATATACTACTTATATAAATAAGCTATAAGTAGTATAAATGCTATCTGAGTATTATATTAATTTGCTGGTTATTTTAATAAATAATTTAATCACCCTAGTTATATGTATATAATTTAAGATAAACTTAGTTTTCTATTAATGTTGCAAGTTTTAACTCTTAATATTATCGGCAAGTATAAAAACCCAGGGGCCGGTATAAAATAGTTAAATATTACCACCATTTTTCTCTGTATGTAAAAATATTCGAAATTACAATTATATAGTTCAATCAAAAACACAATTTCCTAAAAATAAATTGCTATACTTTCCCTCCACGTACAAAGGGTTAGATCACCTACATACGATCTCGACTAGCGAATCTTATATAAAAAATACGGACACTATTACATACATAGAGTAAACTTCCTAGACTCTATGATTACATAATATATACAATTTAATCAAGCTATTCCTTTATATACTTTCAAGTGAACAAAAACAAACACAATTATTAAAATGGCCCGATTTATTCACATCATTCACAACTGACAAAAAGAGGAAAGTAGAAAATATCAGATTTACAACGAACAAATCATCAGCGTTCACCAGAGACCGAATAAAGCGCACAACATCACTTAATAATATAATAAAGTTCAATATATAACACAAGTTCCGCACTAATCCATCCTTGCCTTGAGATCGGTTGTTGTCACGGTGTCCTTTTCGCTGGAATAAAAAATGAGAAGCATTAATAACCATGACGCATCAAGCACTATCTGAGTTAAGAAATAACGAATATTAGTAGTTACACCGCTCTGATTGAAAGTATCATATAATAGAAATCTGTATAACCCGATCCCATCGCATGGTATTTTCCTTTTATCCAGTCAACTCTTTGTCCGTAAGACAGTACATTGTATTGACAGCGTAGTAACAGGCCTATGTCACTTAGGAGTATGGCACCTGGCTTACACCTCCTAGACTATTGCGCTACAAAACATATGCGTACATATTTATAGTGTTAATAATTAAATGTCGTTGTAAATATTCTGCACCGGTCTCAAAAATAGAACAAAAATGAATCACTTGATAAATAAAATGTTATACATATTACGTAACGTTATTAAATTTTGATAAGCCAGCAATGAAAAAATAAAATCTATTAGTAAACAATGAAATAAGGATAACATAATTTTTGGTTATTACATTATTGAAAATGTGACAAGTTACATTCTATTATAAATAAACATGCTCTACGTTTAAACCAATATTTCCTTTAAATTATTTACCACTTTATCAAGTGGTGACCTAATGCACCTAATTATTGCATAATAAATAGGCTGGGTGGTCGGCTTCACCCCGAAAGAAGCTTCGATTTTCCTTTTCACTGTACAACGTGTTTTTATAGACTATTGTTTTCTCTTCAATATCTTAATTGTACCTTTAAAAAATTCACCGGTTTATATAAGTACACGTGTTAAACCAAATCCAGTCCAATATAACAAATCAAGCTACAAAAATCCCTTAAATAATAATATTAAAAATATATATTAATAGTCCATACTAATATTTCTATAGTTAAAAACATAGTTTTGTAATTACTAATATTAAAATTTCTAAATAACACATAAATTACAGCGAGTGTTTCATATATTTTTGTAGTGGCTTCGAATTGCATAACCTGTGTTTTTCTGGTGCTGACATATTATGGTGAATAGATTTAACTCAAAATGTATCATCGATGTCGGTTTAAGTACTGTAAATCACAGAAAAGTATGAGAGAAAGTCGAGTCATTTGTAATTCACAATATAGATAACAACACAATTTTCCACCAACATCTTCTTATGTTGATTACACAATTTATTAAACAATGAGATATGCGTATTTATATATTAATTATGAACACAAATTTTCCAACGTATGGGGAATCCGTATTTAGACTAGATAGGATGAGTTCCAATGCCTAAAATACACAATTCACTGTAATTATATTTGTCTCTGTTCAATGCTTCTAATCATACCACGTTACAAAAATAATGATTGGTAATCATTAACCAATAAATAACTACAACAATAATAATAACTAATAATGTACAACCGTGTGAGTAGAGTATAGTATAGACATATAATTCAATATTTTGATAACAGTGTACATAATAATTAGTGTATTAAGATAATCAACGTACACAAGATAGACTCGAACCCCCCAACCGGATGTACAGTCCCGATCCAATGAGTTGAGAAGCGCTTGTGAAATGCATTCAAACAGTGCTCCGGGAGTCTGAAGAGAGAGAGAGAGAGAGAAAGAAAACTACATACAAAAGTAAAGCAAAATTCTCAGTAGAAATTCACACATAAAAAACATGTTGACGAAATGCACAACTTTGGAATTTAAGTAAGTATACAATTAACTAGACCGACAATTTGTGAAAAGAAGGCAATGGTTTCATTATGGTCAATTGAGATAATTACCCAATCGAGACATTCAAATAATAAACACTAAACGCAGAGCCAGTACAAACAGCAGAGAGACAGAGCATTACCGGTTTCGAGTTATTCCACTATTACCAGGTACCCTAGTCTCTCTACTGATGACCGGATTGCAAGTTGTAATTATTAAACAAACAAACCGTTAAAAAAAACAGAAATTTACTTAGTTAACATCACTCAGAGGTAATAATTTGGTGATATCCACCAGCAAAAACCACTTAATTTGTAAAAAAAAGAAGTTATATATAAGTTCACAAAATAAATTATATATGAACTGTTCACTCTACGTGGTGGATAATTTTTCTAAAAAGTGAGACGATTTTGGTCAATTAACACATTAAGTGCATTATATTTGCATTTTTACTGTTTAAACTCAAATAATTAATAATAACAATAAATAATTAACAATAATATTTATAATATGACCCCAAAACCCAGTAAATTGTCCGCCTATTTAATTGAAAAATGGGATTGTTCAAGGAAGAAAAATGCAGAACGCACCATGTCCTTCTCCCAGAGGGTCTCGCACATGCCGTACATCTGCTCCGTGCAGGTGCCGCTTACGACGAAATCCTCCGCTACCATCGGGCAACCGATCAGGTCCATCGAGGCGATAAACGGCTCGTGGGACACAGGGTCGATGCCCGCCACCACAGGTTCCACGAAGTATGGTCCGAATCTGAAGTAATCGGGATAGTAATAGCACCACGAGTTAGGAATCGAACCAAATACATTCTCGATATCGGGAAAATAATTGACACAACACGTGTTGTATGAAACTTTGCGGGTGGCGAGTAATACTGTGCTTGGTTACCTTCTTTCATATAAGAGATTGCAGAGCATATTGGTCATAATCTGAGGCTTTATTGGACGATTTTCTCGAAGTTCATAGAGATTTTTTCTGAATTGAATACGTTGAAAGCTGCGGGTAAAATGAAAGAAAAAACAGTATTTACAGAAGTTCAGAAAATGCTACGTACAGTAGTACTACAGTTACTACATACAGTAGTAACTTAGCGATTAAAAAGTGTTTGATAAATACAGCAATATAATTTGCGAAAATTTAGAAGTAAGCAACGATTCTGTTGTGCATGCTATAAAGAAATACGCTTAACATTGTAATTAGACAACTACTTCAGTCAACCAGAAACAAATAAATATAAAAAATTAATCAGTACAAAAATACAGAAAATAAAGACAAATTGAGTGAATAAATATTCTTAAAATTACTAATTATTGGATATCTAGGCAGTACGTTTGAAAGTCTATCTAATTGGAGAGGGGCAAAGGATAGTATTTAGTTTATCTAACAGTGAAATATTTTGATCAGTTTAGTACAGTAAGTAATTACGATGTTTGGTTAAGTACTATTTATTTAGCACAAAAGATGGTCTAATTACAATGTATTAAATAGAGAAAAATAAACAAAGAAAACAAGTATTTTTATCAATAATGTCGTCATAATGGTTACCAATAAGCATACAAGTGTAATTAACGGATGCACAAAACACACTAACAGTATGCAAGGGATAAAATAAATATTAGCCAGAAAGTTTTAATAAGTTTGATACAGGTCATTATGATATATATTGTCACTAAGTTCTCAAGCACTATAAACAAAAATATATGTAGCCATATAGTGCATTATTAATTAAGTTGGAATTAAAAATCTAAAAATGGTAATAGAAAATAAAAAATCACAATAGTTCAGTCATATTAGAATTAGATCATTCATTTTTGTTAATAGCTATTTTGCATCGATGGATTTTCATCTTAACTAGGCTTTTAAGATATATGAAGTAATTAGCTTGTGAAGTACTCTTGATTTCAGTCATATTTCGTTGGAGTGGGCTGTGATCTGCTTATGAGTCCTAATAAGGACAAAACTGCCAAGTTCAGATCTCCCTGCTTATGCATATAAAAAAAACCTTTTTGAATGGTTTAATTTTTTGTCATTATTCTTTAACCCTTCGTATGTGGACATAATTTGTAGGGTTTGATATATGGAGGTGGGCTATTTAACCCCCCCCCCCCAACACACCTCTGAAAAAACAAACTGAATTCAACTGAAAAATTAAGCTGAGATTTGGTATACAAATACCTTCTAAATACTTGTCGAGCAATTTTTATTTAAAAAAATTAATCAATTGGTTTCATTTTTATAATCTGACAACATCATAAACTCAAGTTAGGAAAATAACCATATATGCTATAACTTTTGATCAATGCAACCGATTGACTTGATTCTTTTTGCATCTGATTCCAAATCACAATATCTATATGTTTTGGTACATTTTATATTTATACTACTTACATAAATAAGCAATAAGTAGTATAAATGCTATTTGAGTATTATTTTATTAAATAATTTAACTATTCAAGTTATATATATATATAATTTATGATAAACTTATTTTTTCTATTAATGTTGCATGTTTTAACTCTTAATATCATCGGCAAGTATGAAAACCCAGGGGGGAGGGTATAAAATAGTTAAAAATATTAACACAATTCTTTCTGGTATGTAAAAATATACTAAAGTATAGTTGTTATATGTTTTAGTTATATAATTTTTCAATTTGTTTTAGCCACTGAGTCAGGGTCATACATTAAAAATCAGGGTCAAACATTACAAGGTTCAATCAAAAACGTAATTTCTTCGAGAGAAAAAAATTGCCATACCCCCTCCATATATGAAAGGGTTTAAATTAAGTGTAAGATCAATGGATATTGGGGGGGAGGAAGGTAATTGTTGTTGCATATTTAGGAGAATTATAATATTTATATAATAATGGGAAATCTCATGCCCTCGTTTTCTCATATTCTAAGTATGTCACTGAACTATTTTTTACATCCTTAGTAAATTTTGATAGGTAAAAATCAAATTTCTACATTTGTCAGTAAATTTGACCACACTTTGGTAGTTCTAGGGTGAAGTATAACTTTCTAAAAACAAATGAACAACCTACACAGTCTGAGTATCAGTTGCAAGACCAGGAAATCCAACAAACAATCTAGGACCCAGCTGCTGTACTTTGGAGAAGTCCATAGCAACTGTCTGAAGCTGAAGACCAAAACGGAGATCAGAGGCAATCGCCACACAATCCTTGCCTCTCATGGCTATCACAGCCGACCCATTGTATGCCATAATACTCTGAAAAAAGTATGAAAGTGTTATAGTGAATATAATACAGTGATACAAAATGTTTGGTTGTGTATAGAGATGAGACTATCAATGTGTTAACCAAATTATCAATATTGGACTATTATTTAAATAGATCAAGTTAATAATAAAATAACACTATATTATATTTATTAAAAATAATAGGTCCTTGTTCACATCTAATAATAAAATATGGTACCTATAGTTTTTAGAATAAACATTAAAACCTATGAAACAATGTTTGCGTCTGTCTTTCTATTATGATTTTTAAATTTAAAAAAAAATTGAATAAGTCGTAACAGAAGTTAAACATAAAAATAATATGATAATACATGGCATCTATATAGAAAGATATCCACATACGTACAGTGCATAATATTTTAAAGTTTACTATTATAATAAAATTAACATGCTTTAACTAAATAGTTCCTAAAACTAAATAATATGATTAACATATTGTTTCTATTAAACATATATACTTTTTATCAATATACAATGTATATATATAATGAAAATACATCACCCTATAGCTGACATATAAAAGTGAAAATGGGACAAATCTAACTTGTAGGATAGGTTTGTAAAAAGGAAATAACATGGTCTATGAAGATAAATATAAAATATTTCAAAACTGTTTAATATTTTAAAATGTGTGCCACTATAAATATCCATAGATAATGCATCATAAATAAACTTTCCTTTTTATCATTTTCCTTTCATAATTAATTAAAGTACAAAAAATAAAATTATTGTTGTAACAATAAGTGATTATACAATTGAATTGCAATAATTATAAACATTCTAATAATATTAGATTTCAATTAATATATCTTAAATTAAGTCCATCAATGTATTTATGGATTCATAATGCATAGATTGAAAATATTAAAAACTGAAACTTAGAGAACATCTCAAATGCAAGCATGCTAATTTAAAATCATAACATCTCTTATGAACAAAAGAACAGAGCAGTGAAAGAGTTTTGCAATTTGTATAAGTAACTATTTAAGGAGCTACTAACACATACCAGTTCATACAATCATCTGTATTAGGTGCATTTTGTTAATATGGAATAGACTATATAATTCAATTCTGTAAACCATATCTAGTTAGATACATATTTTAAAAGGCATCAAAAATATTAAGCAATATTTTTTATTAGTATAATCACATTACTTTAGTGATACACCTCCACTCCCATTACTATAATATATATATGCGCATATGTATATAACTTGAAACTATGTAGACATATATGGTATTCCTAATTAATACATTGTGGAATTTTAGTTGTATTTTATTATTATTTATAAATAATGGATAGAGTAATGAATGTGATATCCCTAGTGATGTATTTTAACAGTAAAACATTGATCTTAAATTAATGATGTTATATAAATTTCTATATGTATGAAAGGAACAGGCCATGAGATATTTAAATGGAATGTAGGCTGTGCTGGCTAACAAACTCTGACTAAAAAAATTGGCCCTAAATTTTCTTCCTATTATTTAGATGTATTTAATATTGGATAAACCAGAATCACCTAAACTAGTCTTTGGATGAGTTTTTATGTCAAAAACATTTATTTAGCATGTATTTTCCGTTGTCTAAACTGGGTTGAGAGAGCAATGTAAAAAACACTATATTATACTGCAAACCATGACAACTAAATACATGATATAACAATACATTTTAGTATTTATTAAAAGGGACTATCTACATAACATTCATTTTCTAAACTAGAAATCAGCTAAACCAGACATTTTTATGCCTTTTGCTTGTCTGGTTTATAAGCATAAGAAGTTTTTTTTAATAGTTTATGGTACAAAAGGGAAAAACTGTCCAGCATTATTTATCATAACAAATAATAAATGAATGCAGATGTTTTGACTAAGTAAACATTTTAAACATAATCTATAAAACTATTAAGTTATAGATAAAACCAGATATTAATGCTAAAAACCTATGACATAATAGGGAAATACTTTATATGTGACATACAAAAAAGTTTAAAACATATTTGAACTTGAAATAAAAATTAAAACATACTACCAATTAATGGGATGAATTTATTATATATTGTTATAGATTTCATCTTATGGCATAAATTAATTAATAAAAATGTATATGATTTGATAATATATATATATATTGAATGTAATAATTATATGCGCATAATATGAGTTTATATAATATTAATCTATTATAATACTAATAATGTTTTCTTTAGAAATATTTAGTATATAAACTTACATAGAGCAAAATTATAAATAATTTGGTATTGAGCGGATATAATATTATTAAAATACTGATATCTATTTATCTAAACTAATGAATATTGCCAGATTAAATAAGTAAAAATAAATAGGGAATGTAATTGATAGCACTTTTTTTTTAAAGTTATGACACATTATTTTTCTAAATACAATACATAAAATATTGTCTATATTATAATTTATATAGGTTTTTATGACTGTACTTAGTTTAAAAACCTAAACAAATACTGATTATCCTAAATATAATACACTAAAACATGATTCCATCAAATTATTATTAATATATGGATAAAAAGTAATAATAATAAAATATATTAAAATTATATTAATTACATCATATTTGTTTATATTAAATAAATAATAATATATATATACTAATTAAATACATATAACTAAAATTTATTGACTATATAAACTTATTTTTTAGAAATTGTATATTATTTTTTATAGTATTGAAAAATAAAGTTATTAATAATATATTTTATTTAATATATAAAAGGACTTTACCACTGATTTAACCACAGATTAAACTTTAATTTATTTGGAAATAAAAGTATTAATTTAAACAAATAATATAACTTTTTTAAAATATATATTCAATTGAAAATTTTTACTTTTAATTCAACTGGAAATTCAAACAAATAAAACAACTAATAAATATTTTTATATTTAACTGAAAAGTTTACTTTTAATTTAACTACAGATTCATCCAAAAATTCAACTACATATTTTTTTACTTAGTCATAGAATCAACTGGAAATTAAAATAAAAACTTTACTTTTAATTTAATTGCAGATTCAGCCATATTTCAGTTGACTATTGAAATAAAGTGTTAATTATATTATTTCATTAAATTAGTATTTGAGTTTTTTTTAAATCCAAGTTTGAATCTGCTTTTGAATCAGCTGTAAAGGTCATATACATTTTATTTTAATAAGAATATAATTAAAATATATTTATTATTACAGTAACATTAAATAAGTTACAATAAAATCATACCATAAATAGGGTAATTTTTAGTTTTGAATTATAGTATATATGACATTTAAAACATTTCTGCATGCTGCACACTAGCTCATACAAAAATTATTCATATAAAAATATATTGTTTTTAAATTCTCTTAGGCTTAGCATTCAATTTCAATCACTTAAACCAGCACTGTTCAACCTGTCATTACACATATTATTAATAGTAAATAGAATCTGAACCTGGACTAAAGATTTTTCGAAGATATTATATTTCAGACTAGATGGAAAAATAAGAAGTTAAAAATTACAAAGTTATTTATTAAAAATATCTAACAAATATTTTATTACTTTATTATTGTTTTTATTTGCTTTGTTTATTTAAGTCAATTCCTAGTATCGTTATTTCCCAACAATGGCTGCCCAGCAATACCTTTCTGTCAGCAAGCTGTCAGAGTCGATGTGGTGCCATGCAAAGCAGTGCAACAAAAGGAAATGTGGCCGCCATCTCAACTTATTGGTGTTGTACCTCACTGAATTCATGTGGCGGCAGAGCTATGGAGATGACCCACTGCAAAAGCTGTTGGAGCACATCTGGGAAGTGTACCCCTTCAAATGACTGTCCACCATGCCAGACTAGGCTTGATTCATTTCTTTGTTGGTTTTTTTTTTACATTAAAATAACTTCGGAATTTAAAAAAAAATTATGTGGGGGAACAACCGAAGAAGTCCCAAATATTTAGTTCATAAAAACAACATAGACATAGTATTTTATTCATTAGGTATAATTTACAATAATAATATATATAACAGTATTTTCACATTTATATTAACTATTATGTATATATATAACCTAGAAAATATTTTTTCCAACTAACTAGGCAGATACATAGTCTAGAAATTATTTTTCTGTCTAGGCCCCCCCAATATTTTTTTAATGAAAAAGGCAATCTTGTTTTATGTCGGTAAACTCGAAAAAAATTTTTTTTAATGAAATTTGTTTATTTTTTATTAATAATAGTCTTTTGTTTATCCAATTCAATTAATAATATGTAGTTTCGATTACAAAAGATTTTCATTCGAATATCATGCCTCAACCTCGTGCACCAATTTGTATTACGGAGAATATTATTCCAGCTGAATTAGCAGATAATAAATATTTGTTATGGGATGTGCATGTTATCTCCAGCAACCTTGATTCAACCATAGAATGGCTTGCTTCTCATAGACTTCTAGCTAATTCATGACTCTTGCTGTCAAGTTGAAATGGGTTTAACCTCGCGAGAAAAGTATTCAGATGGGAAAGTGTGGTACTGCAGAGTTTGCAAAAAAGAATGCAGCATTCGCCTTGGGTCATTTTTTGAAAATTCTCCAACAAATTCGCCACAAATTTTTTTTTTTGAGTTTACCAACATAAAACAAAAGATTGCCCAATCTTTCCAATGTGCATTTACTTTATAAAATTATATTATAGACAATTTAGTTATGCTCAATGAAAATATTCTTACATTAAAATAATTGTATATATACAAATAAAACCATTATGTAGACCTGCAAACCATCCTGGAATTTGGAGCTGTTCTGGTAAAAATAGAAATGTTCTGGATTTCAGGCATTTCATAGCAATCCTTTTTTAAGTATAAATACAGTGTCAGTTACATTTTGTACTACATGCAAATATGTATATTTATGACACATTTTATTGACTGCTATTCATAAAATTTCATAAGATTTCAAAAAAGAGTTAAATGACTTTTAGCTTCTCTGTTACAGCAATATATCAAACAGATATAAAAACACTCTGATGCAATGGTTGTCCTTGAGAAATTGCTTGGAGTTAGTAGTGTACCTGTGGAGATGACTGTGCCTCTTAATGTCAGCAGAATTGAAAGAAATTAAATTGAAGGTTGAGAAACAAAGTGAAAGATAATTCAAAAGCAATTCCACTTTCATACACCCATCAATGATTGATCTGAATCAATGCCTTCCTAAAGAGTAAGCATGCAGCCATCTATAGCACATTTCTTCTTTGGTTTATTACAAGTGTGGACAGCCTCAATAAAAAAATATAAAGTGATTAGCCTATCATTTATCTGAAAAATTATCTCCTCTATAACATTCTCTGAGACCTACTGTCTCTTTGTCAAGGCATCTGCTCTGGTTAATGACTGTGATCTCTGTACAGTTGACTACAAAAACCCAGCTGTTCAGCTATCTTACAATGAACTTTTCATTGGAGAAAAAACAAAGTAATTGATTGATCAACTTAGAAGAGATGCAAAGCTTGAAGTCACTCTGGAGCAACATCAAATTGTTCTACAAATTTGCAGTGAAGTATATTTTACAAAAGTTTCCTATTGAAGTTGCAGACATGCTGAATCATGCTAACATATTGTGGGACAAGATCAAATTTTTCATTTCTTATATTTTAGCAAAGTATGCAAAATACAGTCTTCAAGGGACATTTCCACTGCCAGTAGATGTGATGAGGAGTGATGTTGTCTGGCACAACCTCAGATTGTGAAGGAATGTTGATGGAATTTGCATGTGTGATGTTGATGAACCTGTTAAATCCACACAACAATGCTGATTTGGAAAGTCTCTTTAGCCTGGTTCAAAAAGAATTGGACTGAAACTCATTCATCAATGAACATACACACACCCAAGGTGCTTCTGTTGAACAATTTGGGTGGCTGTATTGACAGGTTTGGTTTTAACAAAATGCAAATGGGCAACACTCAAGCTTGAAGAGGGCTAATTAAGTTGGACAGTCTGTGTATTTTGTGACACCCTGAAACTCTTTATTATAGTATAGTATGTAGTTATTATTAAATTTACTATTATTTATTTAACATTTCAATATCTGATTTGCTATATACTGTAGGTATAGTTATATTATTGTACATAACATGTACATAATATGTATATTTTAATACTTTACAAATAGATCTAAATATTTAATATATATACACTATGTACATTAATTTATATCTATTAACATATAGCTGCATGGATAGCTAAGTTGTATTTTTTGATACTTGAAACAGCACAGTATAATTGCTCCTGATTCAATAAAACCAAGTATAAACAAATGATGATTTAGATGCTATCTAATAATATGAGAAATCATACTGTCTGTCACTATAGATTAAACAAGAACAGAAAATTAAAAATAAAAACATAAAATTAAAAATCAATAAATGTAGTATAAGTAACGTCAAAGGAAAAGACAATGAGATGGAGTCAAAAAATAAATCTAACCTTTAAAACCATACCTTTTTGGCATGTACCTATTTATAGGGGTGGCTCATTGCCTCGCCTATATGGGGATGTTAGTTGCAGCCATTAATATACGTCCCAGTTTTCACTCTACTAGGTTGTCAGATCTGCATTATGCAATAATTTAACATAACAAATGTACCTTACATACAAAAATAATAATTGAATAGCTCTATTTTATCTTTAAATATTATATTTTATGTACGTATACTTTTCTATCAATTCTTGATCCTTTTTTCAATTTGTTTAATACATATTCATAGAATTTATTGAGTAGCCCTGTGAAACAATTTTGTTCTGTTAGAATAAGGAATTATGATATATATATAATATAAGTCATATTACATTAGTATTTTATATGTTCTGAATATTTTAATGCATTTTATAAAATAGTTCAATATTAGTAAATTTGAAATAATTTAATAAACTTTTAAATATAATGTTATTTTTATCAAACATTATTCATGCATCTGGGGTCAGTGAGTAGTAAGTGAGCAGCAAGTAGTGATAATTATCAGCGCGGCGTTTCATAAAAGAAATTAATATCACTGATATTTATCACTAATAATTATCAGTAAAAATTATCACTAATATTTTGGCAAAATACGATATTGCATTTCATAAACAAACTATACTGATAATAATTCCCAGCAAAGCTGCCTCCAAACATCGCTTCTCTTTCTACGTGACAGGCCTTGATCCATTCTCCAATGCCATCCCACGCTTCTG
>JAUZND010021094.1:0-25486 GCA_034780555.1 Coelogynopora nodosa | reverse complement strand
TAGCTAGGCAACAACACCACCTCCAGTGTGTAGCTAGACAACAACACTCCCTCCAGTGTGTAGCTAGGCAACAACACCACCTCCAGTGTGTAGCTAGACAACAACACCACCTCCAGTGTGTAGCTAGGCAACAACACCACCTCCAGTGTGTAGCTAGGCAACACCACCACCTTCAGTGTGTAGCTAGGCAACAAGCCAGCCTCACCTTGTGCGCCAACGGTCCCCGAATCCCCGTGATCACCGAGTCAATCGGTCTCTGGAGCAGCTCCTCGTCCACAAGACACTCGAAAAGGTTGCGCGTCTCTCGATCGAAGGCGACAATCAGGCCGTCACCACTGACAACCAGTCGACTGACCAGCCGCTCCACTGGCTCCATGATCACCAAACACTTGGGATCCTTTGATTGGCTGCTACTTGATTGGCTGCTGCTGCTCCCGCTGCTACTGCTGTGTTCACCTGCTTGGGCTGCTGCAGTTGATGACGTCACCGCAGGCTCAGTGTTGGTGAGTTGGTGACGATCGAGACATTTGAGCCAGATTGAGACTGGGATCTGAATACCGGAGCTGTCCACGCATTCCAACTTAAGTGAATGAAAAAGAGTGAACAATTAGTTACTGAGCTGAGATCTTCAAATACGGACAATATAATATATTATGGAAATTTTATGAAATCATTTTAATAATAAAAATTATAATTATCAATATTATGTATATTATATTATGTATATTACAATGACGAAGTCATGGCATAGGCGCGTGATCGCATTATAACCTATTTTTTCACATAAATTAATAATAAAATGCTATATTAACATAATATTTAATAATAATAATTTCACTAACAACACTAAAGTGTACTTATTGGAATCTACAGTGACGTTTTATAATCATTTTTAAAAACATCCAGATATATGAATTTAAACTAGCCACAATTTTGTATACATCTGTCAAATCATGCTGAAATTATAAACATAATAAATTGTTGATACAGTTTATTAGATTAGTAAATTAGTTACCCAACAATGTATAAAATACCCTGCGGGAATCCGTGAAGGGCAGTTTGTCTATTAAACATGTGAAGAACAGAGGCGGATATAATGAAATAATGAAACATGACCCACGGAGACTCACCACTTTACCGCTGACCTCGATGATGTCCCCGGAGTCTCTGAAGTGGTTCTCAACAACCTGAGTGTTGCGGTACTTGAGTTTGATGAAGCTGCTGAGTCGTTGCCCGGTCAAATCTTCACTCGACACGTTGAACAGGGCAGCCGCCATGTCGTTCGATGTGAGAATCTGAGCCGAGGGGAGGGGAGGGGAGTGAGGAGGGGAGGGGAGTTAGACTCCTCAAAAATATTGTTGATCTAGATGTACAAGGAGATTGATCATATCGAATAATTTAAGAAGGTCATCATTCTGTCATTTCCACTGTATTACTAGTTGAACATCGAAACATAACGGAGGAATAACGTTAGCAAAACATAATATAGACATTCAAAATACAACACATTCGTACCTAAATGTTTACCTATTGAATATATATTTATTTTACGGATAATTGAGCAGACATAGAAAAATATTAAAGGGTAAGAGGACTACAAGAAGTACAATGGCATAATAACTGAAACACAAAAGTTTTTTTTTAAATATGAAGTGTAAATCTAGATTTGAATGTGAAGATGAATTCTAATTTATAATGCATCCAGACTATTATTTAGCAGTAGAAATGGAAGGTTGAAATTTAGAACACCATTCTGTTTATACAACAGAATTGTTAAATATGTTACTGTCAGGTTATCATATATGGTTCAAGTTACTTAGATAAGGTTTATTATAAAAGTACATTATTCACTACAACTGTGTATGTTAGGCTACTCGTCAAATAAACTATCAGCTATAGAGATGTAGAGGTATACTAATGAAAACCAATCGATCAATGAATCAAATCAATTATCCCATTCCCCTGACTAAAAGGTAGCTTAAGAGGTCAAACGGTATAAAGTCCCAACTGATTTTCGATCAATTTAATACATTCAAGAAAGAAACATAATTCATTTAATAAAATTAAACAAATAATTCCAGGTTTATTACCCAGAATATATTTCACAGATACAGTCCAAATACAAACTCCAATTATGTTGGTTGATTTATTCGCCTAATTCTGTATTGGAATAGACAAGTCGAATGAGTTATTACGTAGACTCAAGTTAACCTCATAACTCCTGCATTCCAAGGATCAGAAGACAATTGACAACTTAGTCACGACAAGTTCAGACAACCTTCGGTAGGTACAGCCATCTATCGTATCTATCCAAGCATACAAGTGGAAAACATATTATTATAGTTTCACCTTTCTCACAACTCACAAGCTCCCTGGAGCATTATTCGTTTCAAATATACGATAAAAACAAAAGTGAAAATAAGGAGATCGATAATCTAAACCAGATAAGAAGTGCTCCGACCAGAGTTTGTCGGTCTATAGAGCCAGTTTAGTATCTGTGATATATAGCTTAATGGATGTTTATAATTGAATACTCGAGGAAGAGAGAGAGAGAGAGAGAGAGTCTACTAAACCACCAAACATGCGCTCAAAGTCATTCGTATAAATAACAGAGCGCATAAAATGAAAGAAAAAGGACTAATTTGTCCTAAATGAGTACATTAACAAGCATCTGTTGGTAATCTATGATTGGACATTTCTAATAAATAATGGGAGTTCTTTGATTCAGATGTTACAAGTTAAACAGAATGTTTCCTTTCTAATTAGAATATTAAGCTACAAAGAAGAATTATTTAAAGATTTTGAGTTTAAATACTTTGAGAAACAGTCTGCAAATTATTGGAAATATTATCTAATTACAACTAAAAACAGTTCACTATGTAAAAATATGTAATCCGAGTATAATTAAAAATGGTTAAACAAGATAATGACATGTATGCTAACATGAACAGTGTTTACTAATAAAAGTAGCTAGTTGAAAGGTACTATTTCCATTGTTATCTGTATAAAGAGGTCTTCATCGTGGTCACATATTATGTGTTGTCACTTTAAAAGAACAAAAGAATCTTGATTTCGTCATTGTTTTGTAATCATTTTATTTATCCCTTTATTTTAATACAATTTTCTACATAATATATTTTATTATTATTTGCTAATTATAATATTTATTATTAATTACTAAATAAAATGGGAAAATATAGGCTTATATTGAAGGATAATATGAGAATAAAATTAAGAATACACATTTAAAAAAATGGAAGTATTATTATGCGAATTTTCATAAATGTGTTATGAAATATTATGTGCACATGATTTCTCATAATATGATACAATTACCAATAAATCACGTAAAATATATTACATAGTATATATTTCATTAATAACAATTGGCATCACTAATCCCTCAGTCTCCCCAACCAAGATGGAGACAGAGAATCCTCCCACCTCCGAGGTCCTCGCATTGATCGTGCAGAGCGCCTTGTTGGGATTGCGCACTGTGTGCACGAACGGTCTGCTCACATCAGACACGTAGTTGTAGAAGGCCCACGACTCGGCAAATGATTGGCTCATCTCTGGCAGCACCTGATTGGCCAGTGGCGGTGTGTAGCAGTGCACCGGGAGGACAGATGCGAAGCTGACGTCATTCACACCACGACCTGTCATTGGTTGATACAGAACGTTAGGGGGGGGGGAGGGTCGTGTTACTAGCCTTTGTCGTTCACACAGGCTAGCATTTGAAGTACAATGGATAAGCGGGTGGTACAAAACTGGTTAAAATACTGACATTGAAGGAAAATGTTCATTGCTGATATTATACTGTTTTAATCATGATCATTTCACGATCGGAGGACATTTTTCTACCTTGAAATGTTAAGTTTGTTAACGACTGACATTTTTGTAATATAAAAATACTTTAAAACTTTGAAAATTATTTGAAAACTTCGTAGTAGGCTTTCTTGAAATAAAAATGGGAAATATTTGAAATTATAAAACTATAACTGTGTCTTTCCGAAAATGAACATTAACCAGAAATACCTCAAGCATAGAATAACGGTAACAATAAATAAATTATAACATGCATTTACGTCATACGCAATATTATAATGATTTCGTATCACAGAGAAAAGTGCCGGGAACTTATCAAGTTGCATTTAATCGATATATATTTATAAACCCACACTTATTAGAGATTTGTAAATAATGTCAGGTTGTTTGTTAGATGTAGGATACCATACATTGATGAACTACGTATGTTTAGATGATGCCCCAGTGGCAAACAAGTAGGCTAAACTTATTTGTTGTGATTTATTTCGAAAACATGTAGGTATCTCGTGACAGATAGCTTCCACGTACACTTTATCATGAAAGACAAAATGAATTATGCCGATTTCATATAATTACGAGATTATAATGAATGAAATCACACTGAACACTGAATTATCAGCCCAACAGTATGCAGTCCAACAACAGGCACATTATAAATCAAAGCAAACCAAATGCGATCGATGATCAAGAAGAAAACAACTGTAGAGTCAATTGAGGTGGAGTTGGGAATTTAGCATGCCATAGGCATAGTGACTGGATTTTAGGTGGTAATTGAGGATTTCCTTATAGTTTTTTCTGTGAACTCAACATAATTCATTTTGACTGTTGATTTGGTTTGTTCAAAATCTTGACACATATTAAATAAATATGTGGAGCAGGTAGGCTTGTAACAAATTATCAAACATAGCAAGCAAAGGCATACGTAAGATGTTCGCGTATGCCAAATGTATAGTTACTAATAGCCTACTAAATTGTATTATCACAAGTTCATTTTGCAGTTCTCAGTTAATTAAGGAGGTATCATAAAGCAGAATCATGCCATTTATTGCTCATTATATATCTAGTTTAATAAAAGACTACTTAACACACCTATAGTAAAACCACAAATAAATAACAGCTATATCTTAGTCATAAGAAAACATTGAACTTCTCGGCAATAACTAAATAACTTAAAAACACATTTAAAAACCTAAATCAAACGCAAAGTTTGTCATATTATATTTGTGTTAATTTATAAACGATTACTGCAAAAGTGTTTGGATAATTGATTCATTAATGTGTGGTTTGTAACAGTTTGAGTAGATTGCGATATTTGATTTTGAAAATGATCAAAAACACATATTATAAATAACGATATGATAATTATATGTACCAATAGCGCTGGATATCAAACAAGTGGGTTTAACGAAAAACAAGTCAGGGATATATTTAATAAACACTCAAATTAAATATAAAGACAAACACAAGAAAAGAAAGTCAGAGTCGATTAAAAAAACACTTTTTCGTATTCATACATCTAGTAAAGAGATATTTAATGCAACATGTGATATTTATTCAAATGAAGTTAAAAATAAGATTGTTTTCTGATAGAAATTGTCAATATTTATATATCTTTGTCAACTATAAAAGTGATTTACAATATAGAATATAGTGTAAAAGAAAAAACCATAATAAAATTTAAAGTGTATTACAATTACTACACAAAAAAATCCAAGCTTTCACCTATCATCAAGAAGGCATAATCATGGTGTGAATGAATATTTGTAATATTCACACCATCAGTATGCCTTCTTGATAAAAGGTGAAAGCTTGGATTTTTTGTGGTTTTTTCTTTTGCATTCCTCCTCACAGTGACCATTACTTGTTTTTATTTATCATAGAATAAAGTATTATTTCACAGATAATTAAAATGTTCAAATAATTATGAAAAATGTTGATTATAAAATCAATAAAATAATGTTATTATAGAATCCATACAACACTATTCAAAACAACAATTAGCAAAAGAAGCAACAAGTTGTCTGCTTCTAGTGTTAAGTCCATTGGGAGGTATTTAGTTCAATTATTATCGTACAATTTCTCATCAATTAATTGGACTTGTTTCATTTATTTTATTCTACTTCTATCACCGTTCAATATCATATTTAATCTATTACACGTTTTACCTATGTACGACTTATTACATATTTTACAATTGCATAAATTGCAAGAGGAGCAGTTTCCTCTTTTATTTATGCGGTTGTCTATATTATTTATTTAAAGCGCTGTTTTTTAAAGTCATTAAGTTGAAACAGTTGCAATTATTCAACATGTATTTTTTATTTTGAAAAGGAAATTATTTTCTGATTAAACTATTTTAGTTTCAATACTATCCGGGAATATTTGTTTAATTAAATCATTGTTAGCTATTAATATGTTTCTAAAGAATATTATCTAATTTACCCAGACGAGGATGATATTGCATAACGCATGGAATCCTGATATTGTTTATTTCATTTTTATAAAAAAGGAAATCAGTAGGCCCCTCTGTAAAAGAAAGAAATAATTTCCACCGATCGTTTTCTATAATAACTTATAACTGGAGCAAAGTTTACAAATTCGTATAAAATAAAGAAACCTATTTGACATGATTTAAAGTGACAACTATCTGATTCAATGGATGAGCGTCTCTGTTTCTTTTTAATAAATAATTACAAATACAAACAGTCGTGTCACGGAAATTAACCGATTTACATAATTGAAAGTATAGTCTACTTTAGATATCGTGTCATTAGAAATATTTATTACAAAACGTGAAGAAATATTGCTTTAAAATAAGACTAATAAGACCATTAGCTATTTTAGATGGATAAACGGATCTCTAATTTATGGCTAATTCACAAGCATGCATACCTTCAGAATGAACAATAACAGTGTATAAATTATAAACATTTGCACGAACTAAAAGATTAGAAACTTAAATATCTTTTGTTATAATCAAAACATATGTAGTATCCTCAATGAAAGATTTTGCTGCATCATCAGACGCTTAAGAATAAAATCAACATATTACTGTGAAATTATAAATTTATTACGAGTAATTGTATTAGCGATTTTGCATTCTCCTTTAAAAACTATTCTATTTTTATCACATATAATTAAATTACAAAACAAAAATGAGTAAAACTAATAAGATTATTATTATGAAGACATTTTACATAAAGGTGAATTACCGTCAAAGATTGGTCATACGTGACAGAACTATAATTATCGATACCAATAAGAAGATCTATCGAAAAAGCGATGTCAAGTAAAGTATAGTCACTAGAGTCGATTTGTTGGTGAATTTTTGTGAAAATGCTTTCTCCTAATCAAAATCAATGTATTGAATCCATCACTCCTAAAGTTAATAATTCAATTAAAACAGATCAGTATTGTGAAGAGCGAGACAGATGTTCATCTTTATATTACATCGGGTAGTTGTTACAATAAATCTTGTCAAAGGGATTTAATAAAATGTTTTTTTTCACGAATTCGTAGAATTTGCTCCGATTCTTATTTTTACAAAGGGGCTATAAAGCACAATATATATATATAGATACACATATTTACATTTTTTATAAAAATGAAATAAACAACAGAGTTCCATGCGCTATATAATATCTCTCTTGATTGCATAAATCAGATAATATTCTTTAGAACCAATTACATATAGCTAACAGTGATCGAATGAAACAATTCTCGGATCATCCCATGATTTCTTTCCACTAACTTCATACGGTAGGAGATAAAATTAAAACTAGTAGTGAAATATGAAAAGAATTTCCTTTTCAAAATATGAATACATGAAGAATAATTGAAAATATTGTAACTTAATGACTTAAAAAAATTAGCGCTTTAATTAAATAATATGAACCACCGCATAAATGAAGGAGGAAACTGCTCTTCTTGCAATTTACGTATTGAATCAAGTTTAACATATTTAATAAGTCGTCGTACATAAGTGACACTTGTAATAGATTAAATATTATATTGAACGGTGATAGAAGTAGAATAAAATAAATTAAACAATGCAAAATATTTGATGAAAAGTTGTACGAAAATAATTTAGCTGAACATACTTTAGTAATGAGGACCATGATTTTGACCTCCATGTTGAACTAAGTATATTAGAAAGTGGTGATTGGCATAATACATCTGGTCTACATAGTCGGGAAGATTATTACTAAATTAAATTTAATACCCACTAATCCCAATGGCCTTAACACTATAAGAAGCGGACAACTTGCAGCTTCTTTTGTTAATTGTTGTATTGATTCTATAATAACATTATTTTATTGATTTTATAATCAACAATTTTCATAATTATTTGAACATTTGAATTATCTATGAAATTACACTTAATTCTATAATATTGTAAATCACTTTTATATAGTTCCCATCAGAAAACAATATTATTTTAAACTTTGTTATATATTATTATAAAAAAGAAAAAAGGCCTTTTAATTTCGTGTATAATTATTTAAAGCAATTAATTAGCTACTTCCTTATCTATCTAGTTATCTAGTTATCTTAGTTATCTTGTTTAAACAAACCTTCGGTTAAAACATTAACCAACTCGTGTTATGAACAAACCAAAAAACACACAACTGAGAATGAAAGTTGGTTCTGTTATCAACATCAACATCACCATCATGATCATCATCATCATCATCAACATCATCAACATACCTGCAACCATGGCTAGATAGTACCCTAACTTGACAAGGCTAAAGTCTGCAAGCAAAACAAGCAATGTGGTGTATAGGCAATTGAACTGAGCAATATAATATCATATCGTACAGTTACGTAATCTTATACTGAAAACACACAGCAAAATGCGGCATTTAAATAGTATAACGATGTTTTAGCTATATATATATAATGCTACAAATTTATAATAAGAATAATTATTGTGTTGGACCAGATTAGGTTATAAATAAACATTTTAATAATCATCGTGAAATTATGAAATAGTGATGATCAACATTGGAAATCACTGGGAATTATATATGAGGTACACTGCATATTTTATAGGTACAATAGATACAGAAAAATATCTAATTTATGGATGAGGATAAAAAATATAACGTAACACAATCCTTTTATACCAATGGAGAAATATTTGAATATTATAAAACCGAAACATGTTTTAAATGTAACAAACTGAACCCTTCTGTCTGTTTTCCAAGGAGATAATTGAAAATAAGTAAAACTTTCATTATTCAAAGCATCATTGTAGCTAGAAGTCTGCTTTTGTTGAAATGAATCTTCTAAATGTTACATTTCTCACTGGAAGCTGATTCTATTTCAAATTAACAACGGGAAAAGCTCCTTTTCTTATCTGATCAGTAGTTCCTATAATTATGCGACAAATAAACGTGTCTTGAAGGAAAGACTGAATTCACTTATTATATTATTGACAGAATTGATTTTCAGATTAAATTTGTTATATAAAATACCTATTTTTGTTTGCAAAATCGTCAAGAAAAATATTTTTCTTTCTCGCAGATTTACAAATATAAAAATCTAGAATTAATCACTTCTAAACATGACATCGGATAAATGTAATAAAGATAGGTCCTTCAAAGTTTTACTACGAAATAATCAACAAAATATTAAAAAAAAAATAAATAGTAAAATAACTAATAAAATTTGAAAAAAATCATTTTCGTAAAATAAACACATCCAGTTTACTTTATAAAATAATTTAATTAAAAGATTCTAATTACTTTATACCGCCATTAATTGAATTCTTACTAGAACATTAGTTCTGTCAGAACATCTATACGCAGACAGTAAACTTTAACATATTACCGACGCAAATTGTGATCAGAATCTTTTCTATATTATATTCATGAACATTAGAATTGCTTCTTGTGGGCTTTACCGAAATGATAGATGTATATTTCTATTAAATCACTTCTATCAAATTTTATATATCTGAGATAATATTGCAACGATTTCATTTTAAATAATATTCTTATAATCTATGTGTTCCAATTTAAAATATTGTTTAGATCGTGTTTGCATGCTGCATGAAGGAAAATGGAGAATGTCAAGACAATAATTAATGGGATAGGATATTTCGATCTTTATTGAATATTAAAGTTTTCAGTTAAATCAGTTTACGTTGGTTAAATTAAGAGTAGTAAAGAATATTTTGTCAATAAAATTGATTATATTGTTTCCCAAAGTGAAGCTAAAGGATCTATTGTCTACAATAACAAATGCGTTGACAAGATATGTATTGGTACATTTTGATCACAATATAAAGTTATTCTGCCATATGACGATAAGAAATCTTAACTAGTTATTTTATATTTATTGTTACGATTATTATTATTGATATAATTGCATTTTTAGCTAAATTTTAACATGGTGTCATAATAATATATGATAATGAGTTATATAATGTTTCATTATTATATTATTTAACTGATATAATGAATATATTTTTCAACATTTAATGATAAACAATAATTTATAATTCATCGGTAAACATAACCAGAAATCAGTCGATGCACATCCAACATTAGTATTGGAAGTATTCTACAATATCCCATCATGTCATACAAGGAACATAACAAATGGCAAATACTGGTCAGTTCTGATATAATATGAAGGATCATACCTGATAATCTCGGGTATAAGAATATGAAAATAGAAAAACTATACTCAGAAATAAAAGTATATTATAGTAAACAGAAGTGATTATAACTGAATAGATAGCCTACAACTGCATTGAAACTATTTTCATTGGTGTGGGGTATGGTCTGCTGAAGAGTCCTAACAAGCACATCAATCAATTCAATGCTGTTAGATGCATACCTACTAATCAAGTACTGTTTTAAATTTAGCTTTGAATATGAATCGATAAAAGCTGACTCACCAGTCAAGACATTCAACGTATGCACATCCTGACTCGTATCACGTGACAGACATCGCTTCAGTGCTCCACGCGCCGCATTGGCTGCCATCTGTCGCTCCAGATGGCGTCCATGATGATACGGGTGGTGCTGGTGCTGGTTCCCTCCACTGCCAACCTTGGATGACGTAACGAGGTCGTTGTCAGTGAATACTGGGCGGTGATTGGTCGACAGGGGCGGTGATGTTGACGGGGGAGAGATATCGGTGGCGACGAAGAGGGATGACCAGTGGTCCTGTGATGGAACTGAAGTACCTAGAAGGGCAGCAATATGTTCTGCGTTTAAAATGGATTCAAATGCATAATTGTATCAATTTTAATTAAATAATACTTTCGAAAATATAACTATTTCACTACTAACTCTTCATTATAATTGTAATGAAGCCAATCTTTAACACTTCACGATGCCATTTAGTTAACAAAAAAACTAATAAAACATTGTCTAATGGAACGGTTTATAAACTTATATGACTTAAGGCTTATGCCCACCAACGACGTGACATATCAAATTTTGAAATATTTCTCAATAATGTATAACCTATTTGCACTGAAATATGTATTTCGTCAAGCGGCGGCTTGGTGGGCATTGGCCTTTACACTGATTCGGAAGAGTAATCAAAACGGCACCTCTAATTAGAACACTGCAAATTTAAGAACGATATGAAAATATATTAGTGATCAATTTTATAACAAAGTAGATTTGAATGTTTCCTAAATAATAGTATTGACTATATTTTAAGAATTTAAGGTAATAATCTGTTTTCATAATTTTATAATTCTTAAAAATGTAGTGTGCGTCATTCGAAAAATTAAAAACTAATTATTGTTTACTGTTTATGATAGTTGCTATTCTACCTATTATTGTCGTAATTAAATATTACTGTTGCAGCTAATATTGACAAAATCAATAATTCAGACTATATAATATTGCTGCAAATAATAGTCTGTAGAAATGAAACAACTTATCACATATTAGTAACAATAAGATATACTATGCATTAAAATTGTATCCGTTTCGAAGGATAGAAATCAATTCAGAGTAAAAACAGTGAAATAAAACCTATTTAGAATTCAATAATACGACACAAAAATTTGATGTGGAGAGCGACGGTGATAGCAATCAGCGAATAATTTCAATCATTTAGAGAAAATAAAGAGAACTTTCGCATGACCGCGTTCAACAAAATATGGCATAAAAATAATCGATTTTCCACATAGAAAAGTAAAACCGGTTAAAAGCAATCAGTTTGACTGTTTAGATCAAGTATATGTCCAATTTATATCTCAACCGATCCCGCTTAAACTGTTATCGTATTAATCGAATTTGAAACATTAAGTTTCAGACAGTTTACGCTATTCTATTTCATCATTTATTCTAGTTATCCCTGTTAGTATATATAAACCACAAAACTATCAGGAGCAATGTCACAGTTACTATACGTCTGCCAAGGGCTATAAAGGAAGTTTTACACAACACAATAAGCTATAGGGTCCGTCGCCCGCAATTACTTATTTCAATACTGTTGATAATTAATGTATTCCCCATGATTGGCTGTTGTCGTATGAATTGTTCAATATTGTGCGCTGCGTGTTTTGTTTGTTTTGATTCTCGGCAACCATATAAGACAATTCAATATTATTTGTATAGGGGCACACAATATATGTAATATAATGAGTTCAGGATTTCCGACCGACCCGATTTTTTGCTCAAAATATACAAAATACGGTCGGCGATTTTTCCATTTTTATATTTTAAGTATCGTAAAAAATAGTGTTTAAAAAATGAACAATAAACACCCCAATGTTAGCGACCACACTGAGATGTCTAAACTTTTGAAATTTCATATGTTATATATATACAATAGAACGATAGCGAATTTATTCACAATTACAAATATATTAATTTTATAGAAATCGGTTCACGGAAAAGAAAGTTACGGCACATTGAAAACCAAAAAATTCTTACCAAACCTCAATGTAATTTCCGTATTCAATCTGTGATCTTTTGAATAATTTTGAAATATTTGAAATATGCGTCTGACAAATAATATTGTGTATAGCATTGACGTCATTCATATTGTATGCAGTTATGATTAAGAACTTAGAAGATTATTATATTGATTAATTATTTTGAATGATGTTATCGTTCTAATATTATTTTATTATCTGCTTAGAAGATTATTGATTAATGTTTAATTAATTTGAACAAATATATTTGTTATTGATTTGTTGTAGAGCTATTGCAACTTCAAAAAACAAAATAATTACATATGTAGATTTATTGCAGAGCACCAAGTACTGCATGGCATCGTTTATCATGTACTGAATAAGTCATTATTGCCGACCGTTTTATTAGTTGGATTTTGCTATATTCCTAAATTAATAAATTTTTTACTGACCCAATTTTTTTCAGTTGAAAAATCCCGAACTTATTATATTATATTGTGTGCCCTAAGCACCAATTATCGGAAAGCACAATGTTTCCATAAACGGTGACATATCCATAAAAATGGAAGTCTTCGTCTTTGAAATTACTATTTAAATATTTCCTCTTTTTTTTAAAACGGAAAAAGCCCCCGGTACACCTTCTGAATCAGAATGGTCTCCGACATTTCAACATCAAATGACTTAGACAGATACCCACATTTTTAAATAAAAATATTTTGTAGATAATAAGATGAAACCCCTTTGTTCAAACTATTAAATTCCCTTTTCAGCATGGAAGCGCTATTTGATCGCGATGACACGTGTCACAATATATGTGGTTGCGGAAATAAATAACAGAAACAACCCTCACTAAGCTAACGTGATACAAAATGTTTAAATTTTCTACTATCACGACTTATCAAATATTAGTAAGAGTATGACGTCTCACGATATCAACGCTATAGCACGTACAGAAAGGGGAACCAGAATTCAATTATTTCAATTAAAATTCTTAACTATAAATAACAATTTTACTAACATAGGATAATTGAAGATATCCTATATATTTCATAAAAAGCTTTATTTAAACCACCAAGGCATGATATCCTTTTAAGTAACATTTCCCAAAATTCGATCGTACATAAAAAAATATTTTAAAAATACACTATACACAATTTGATATACTCTTACATAATATAACGTTGTGATAAATTACAAATATTCTCTTCCGGGTATTCTATTCTATATTCTTTTCTCTTACACAAACGAAATGTGGTATCACTTCTGATTCAAGTGGTACAGTCGGAAACAGTCCTTTATGCAGAGACTTGGAGTTTGCGGGCACGCTGGGCACAAATACCGACTCAATCGACTGATACCATTCCGGTAACACAACCGGCAACGTCTGCGGGGTTTAGTAGTACACTTAGTTTCCGGGATCGTCTCCGGTAAATGAGAAAAGTCTTGCTGCAAGTTCTGTGACACTGCCTTGTCATCTAGGAAGGCGGGACAGATGGATGGACATGGTACCGATCTCATTCACTCGTGTAGGTGGGGAGATTCACTATTAGCAAGTGCATTCCCGGCACATGTTAATAATTGAAATTAATAAGTAATTGTAATTGACTAAGACAGCTTAGGATTACAACACTCACAAAAGACATAGATGCTACAAAGTAGCACTGTCATTTACCACTATTTTTAAAATTTTATATAAGAAAATAAACATTTAGCGATAAATACAAAGCACTAATTAATTATCGGAACGGAACACCATTTCTATAAACAGGGACATATCTATAAATATGGAAATCTTCACCATTGAAATTACTTTGTTAATTTCTATATTATTTCTAAAATAAATAAAAAGCATCAAAGGCACACCTTCTGAATTATCTCCGACATTTCAACATCAAATAACTTAAACAGATCGCCAACTTTTTAAATAAAAATATTTTGTAGATAATAAGATGAAAACCTTTTGTTGAAATTATTAAATTCCCTTAGCAGCATGGAAGTGCTATTTGATCGCGTGTGGTTGCGGAAATAAATAACAGAAACAACCCTCACTAATCTAACGTGATACAAAATGTTTAAATTTTCTACTATCACGACTTATCAAATATTAGTAATAGTATGACGTCTCACTATATCAACGCTATAGCATGTACAGAAAGGGGAACCAGAATTCTATTAAAATTCTTAGTTATAAATAAAACATGTTAAAAAAACATTTTAAAAACATAGTAACATTTCCCAAAATTCGATCGTACATAAAAATATATTTTAAAAATACACTATACACAATTTGATATACTCTTACATAATATAACGTTGTGCTAAATTATAAATATTCTCTTCCGGGTACAGCTATTTACACAAACGAAATGTGGTATCACTTCTGATTCAAGTGGTACAGTCGGAAACAGTCCTTTATGCAGAGACTTGGAGTTTGCGGGCACGCTGGGCACAAATACCGACTCAATCGACTGATACCATTCCGGTAACACAACCGGCAACGTCTGCGGGGTTTAGTAGTACACTTAGTTTCCGGGATCGTCTCCGGTAAATGAGAAAAGTCTTGCTGCAAGTTCTGTGACACTGCCTTGTCATCTAGGAAGGCGGGACAGATGGATGGATGGATGGACATGGTACCGATCTCATTCACTCGTGTATTTGTGGTGAGTTTCACTCGAAGCAAGTGCATTTCGGGCGCTTGACGCGTGTATTGAGTGTGCATTTTAGGCACAACTTAAGTTAATAATTGACAAGTGGAAAATGTAAGAAACAAAATTAATTTACAAAAGGTAAACAGATTTTAAGTCTACCAACCTTATTTCTAAATGTTTACTCTACCAGATAAGAGGACGCTCGCTTCAAATACTATAATGAACGTATAACCATGAAATTATACAAACGTAAAGATATCTTTAAAAATAAACAAGTAAACTGCGAAATCATGGCCGATAATGACAAATGATAGGACAAATGAAAAGCAAATAATTTAAAATAAATTAGATAATGTTAATGTATGTGTTAGTAAAATTAGCATGCGTTTATTCCCCAGTATGTTTTAATCATTAAGTTTTAAATGACGGTTTTATTGTTTTTTTTAAATTTCAAATATAGGCTACGTACGAGCATTTAAAATGGACAGTTAAAAAAGATTGTACAATTTTTCCAACATTAAAATATATATATAATTTAATAAAACTTTGTTTAATTTTTCAGATGATCTTGAACCCTCTCCCCTAATTGTTGGTAGCTTTTTAGCTATACATGCAGTGCACGTGCAGTTAGTAGAGAAGAAAGTTTATTGGGTGAGTCATAACTCGCGTAGCTTTAACAACTTATATTAAGTAATATTTTAATTTGGTTATTTAAATCGATAAATACGCAATATTATTTTATTTTCGAGATGTATTTAACAATGAATTACCTATGTTACTTTTATTGTATGTTATTATTTAAACGTGCTAATCTCAATAAAATTGAAATAAAATGTTAATTAGAAAACATGTTTTACATATTTATTATAATTTGTACTTTTTTAACAGTTAAATAGTGACATTATAAATACACTAAACATACAAATTATCACGTTGATACAAAATACAAGTTATATTTTTATTTATGAAAAACATGTACAGATTATCGTCATTGAGGGGCCAGCAGCGAAGATGGGTATCCATTCAAGTAGCCTTTTAACTATGCTGGATAAACAATACGATCAAGAAAATTAGGTACACTGTCTACCAATCTGTTTATGTACTTTATATATAACATGTTCGTAATATATTAATTAGGTTTGCCCTCTCTCAATGATGGAAAGATAAAACTAAGTATATAACTAAGATTTTATTCTGAAGTGTATTGAATAATATTTGTACGATACTATATTACAAATTAAATGAGTGCCGTCCAGAAAGAATTCCATAACTGATAAAACACATATTCTATCATTAAAAGGTATGAAAATAACAATCTACATAATATAAAATAGAACTGATCTCTTCGAATACTGTTTATAAATTAACACACACAAACACACAAGTAACGGATGTACGACAATTTAAAACATGATGTCACTTCTGATTGAGATGGTACAGTTGGAAACAGTCTTTAATACAGAGACTTGGAGTTTGCGGGCACAATGGACACAAATATCGAGTCCATTTACGAATACCACGTCGAGTACACCATCGACAGCGCCGTCGGGCTTTAACACAGCACTTAGTTTCCGGAATCGTCTCTGGGAAGTGTTGAGAAAGGTCTCGTTGCAAGGATTGTGACGGTACAGCTTTGACATCTAAGAAGACGGGATGGATGGGTGGTGGTACCGGAATTGGTTCATTCGAGTATGTGATGGGTTTCCCTCGATTCACTGTTACATGTGAATTTTATGCGTTTAGTTTTTTTTGATAAAACCACTAATCGATGATTGAGAAAATCAATATTTCTAAATACTTAACGTTTATACCGTTACACTAAAAAAAAACAATAGCTTATCAGCTTATATGTGCCACCAAATAAGTAAAACGTTTACACAAAGTGACAGCAAAAATAAAATCTTAAATACATTTAAAAATACACACATATTTCAATGACGTTCTACGTATCTGTTGTTATGACGAAAGATGTATTTTTTGGTATAATGTTATTGCTGCTGAAGAAATCTATACTACATGCAACAATCATTACTTAATACATACAAGTAATACAATAATACACACACTTAGAAGCACCGGAAATGTATAATGTAACTGCTTAAACATCTCATATAACTCTGTATGATGATTCATCAATTACAAATTTATTAAATTGAGCATTTTTTACATTCTCAAGCACAATACGTTTGAATTAAATATTTTCAGTGTTATTTAAATAAAAAAGTATCAATTTTGAAAATTTTAAAAGTTATAAGTTGATAAATTAAGTTGTAATTTGTTGAAGATAATATGGCAAGAAAACCTATTTTATACACATTATCTAATAAAGGATATATATATATATTAATTGTAGTTCATTATTTATCCTCATTAAATAAGTGATCATAGCTTAAAATATTATCTTTTTCCCATAATTGAATAAATGTTATGTTTAACTTAATTAATAAAGCGTACAATATAAATCTTGCATATACTGTACTAATTACAACTATTTATATTTATACGCTGAAGATACATAATTGTATAGGTAACATTTTTATAAATTAAATGAACAACAAGGATTGAATTTGGTAGAGATTGAAAGTTGGCAATTTAGTGAGAACTGATAAACATAGATATAAATCTGTCGAGTGTATAAGTCAAGAAGCGTGCACGTAATTATTTTGCATGAAGAACTTTAATGTAAAATCATTTCAAACACCTAAACAGAAACTTGATCAAATAAAAAATATTATTTTATTATATATCACAGATCTTCATGATATATATGTAAGTATTATAATAAATAATCAACATTTCAAACTTATTTCATACTTAAAATAATATTAACAAATAAAAATCGATTAAGATGGAAAAGATTGAAAAGATTTAAATAAGTTTGCATTAAAATATAAAAATCATGTCGATTCAGCATATTACGAAACTGTGTGTTCCGCTCCATGCTTCTAATATCAGTTATTTTAAATATTATATAATCTAAATTTATAAAACAATATTTAAAAATATAATTTGATTTGATATTTATTTTTAGATATATTTTTAGAAGTGTTTTTATTATTATTTTAAGCAAGTAGCTTGTAACTATACATTTGTTAATCAGGTTTCCCAAGTGAAGAACTCTCCACGTTCCGAAAGAGTTATGAAGCTTAAGATTGGTACAAATATAAGACATATTAGTACACTACATATATGTTATATATAATATTTCGTTAGCAGCTATTGACATTAAAAATGTGGAATTCTATTTTCAAAGTTAATTTAATAAAATTGCTACGAAAAATAAAAGTTAATTTTAAAACTACGATTACCTGTAAAAAAGGAAAGTATTTGTAACATTTTATATTATTACTGGTATATTATGCATTGTATTACACTGGTGTCTGTCCATAAAGTCAGGGCACATAGTAATTCAATTATTTCTAATTGACACTGTGAATTTGAATATAACCAAATGCATATTAAATTCAAATAAAAATGTATTTATTGTAATTTGAAAAATGGCAACCAGCATACACAAAAAATAAACTCACTACAAGCCAACTTCATCACTATATTTTACCAACTTTAATTAAATATTTTTTTCCCGTGTATACAGGAAATAGCTAACAGTTAGAGCTGTCCACAACTTGTCATGGACAAGGATGAGATTAGTTGACATAAAAAACGTGACTAAAATATAGGAAGCTTTTAGAAGATAATAACATTTATATTTACCAATCGTAAAGCATAATTATTGTAATATTAATATTTGTTAAAATTTGGGAAGTTTCATAATGCAGCCTTCATGATAATAGTAGCATTGTTACTTTTTAATTAGGGTGGTTTTAATAATATATCTTAGTTAATATTACACTCTTATGAAGTTTAATAATATCATTATTGCCATGGATAATTACTTTTCTTTACCTTCATAATGAAATGATTGCATTTAATAAATGGCTAATTTTTTTTAAATAATGGCGGCTTGTTCTGCATAACCTGGATAATTATGCAAACATAGAACTAAAATTATTGAATAAAAGCATTATCTATTTCTGAAAATATATTTCGAAATGTTATAAATCTCAGCAATGTAAGGTAGCACATAGCGCAATCTATTTATAATTGTTTTGCAATATTATCGTGACTTTCATATTAACATAACAGGTGTAGCTGTTATGTTGTTATAGCGGCTTTAATATCATGGTTACTTTCACGATACCATGGTTACTTTCACGATACCATGGTTACTTTCACAATACCATGGTAAATGGTTATGTTCATGGTACTATGGTTAGTTTCATTATATCATGGTTACTTTCACAATACCATGGTTACTTTCATTGTATCATGGTTACATTGTATCATGGTTACTTTAATGGAACCATTGCTATCAACAATGACACAAAATAGAGCACCTATGGAAAAGATTCAATATAAATGAATTTTATCAATGCAGAATAGATAATCAAAAACAATTTGAATATTTTCTCATTGTGGAATAGAAGTCATAAGCAAATAACATAAGAAAGTTATTAACAAACTTCAATTTAAATGAATTTATGGCGGTTTGTCTCTTGATTATAATAATATTTTGAAAAGCAAAATCAATATTAGTCGTAAACGAAATTTCGAAAATTAATGCAATACTAAATTTATGCGTTACTGTTTATTAAAATTATTAGGTAGTTAGATTATATATTATTCAAGAATTATTTTGTTTTTATACATGGTTTACAAATTATATCCCTTATATATTGTACAAATGGAAACATACAGTTCTAACAGTTTCATTAAACTATATCCAATAAATTTACTACACTATTATTATAATTAGAATGGAAAAGTATAAACAATGTGACATTTCAAAAAGCATAAATAAACAGACAAGTTAAAAAGTAACAGGTAGAAAATTTTTAAATCGTAAACCGGACCAAAAGTGACAGACAGACCACAACAAGAAGTATTATGCACCTGAAAACTGAACTACAACCTCTAGAAAATTAAACGGATTTTTCGGTACATTTCAAATAGCCATACATAGTCTTTATCAAAATTATTCGTATACATCAAACGCAAAAAAATGCTTTTCAATTACATTCGTCACCCATATATTGCAATATTATATATAATGTGGTCGGCATGTACGATATTGAAATAAAACTTTACAATCTTTTGTTAGCATTAAGAACAAGCATAAATACTCAACAACTGTAATATATTTTAACATTTCAATTCAATAAAAACGCATCATATGGTACATAGAGACGGTTACACAAAGTTTTATATATTATAATACAAATTCACCAAAATCAAATACCCTGATGATGTAGAAATTTCAAATTCAAAAGTCTACTATTAGAATCAAATATGTACAAAGAGTTACATTCACAAAAGTAAGTAGTAACATTTCATATGAAAGGACATCTTTGGTATAAGACATACACAGACATGTCATACATACATTTTTTTAATACAAATATAAATTGCACTAGTTTAGCGGGAGTATGTCGTTAGTCAGGACTGTTACTCATAAGGATTATTTAAGTCAACAGGTTCGGATGATTGTAATACTTCTGGATAGAACTTAGTAGGCGTCAGTTGGGGCATTTTAGATTCCACTGTGTACTGAAAGATAGAAATAATAATATATATAAAGAAATAAATAGATAGTAAAACAACATATTTAAATACAGTAATTTTAACTTAAAAAATGGCATGCCAATTTCAAGAGATAGTTTGTTAAAAGACTAGTTGTACCAGTCGCCGTTTAAAAGCCCATTTAGCCAAAAGGGGGGACGAAGGGGGGTTTATTGACCCACAAATATTTAGAATATACGGTTAAATATTGTTATCTATTCAATACAGTATCGTGTCGTTTTTAAACGCGAAATCAAATATGCCTATGTATTAAGAAAACTGATTATAATGCATTAGATAGGTGGGAAAACAGTTTAAACACTGAATCACTCTTTTTTTGATTACTTGTAACATCATAATAGTTGTCAGTAAGCGCAAAACAAATTATTTAGTAGAAAGCATAATATATAAAACGGTAAGCAATAAACGCTAGTTTCAGGCTAAAAGATTAAATACTTTCTGATTAAGAAATTGTTGTTGATATCGTAACAGTCTATTCTTACTCAGTTCATGTCATCAAGTTGTCCGAAATCGAAACCTAAACTTTCAGAAAAATCACACTAGTAGAAGTTGAGTAGCAAACGATTAAACACTGGTGGTGGGTCTAATTTACCCCCCCCCCTTCATACTTCCAGATATAACATATCTCTATACGCATGTATAAGCGGAAATATGCTAATACTACTGTGTTGAATGCAACAAAGTTTCCATTTTGTTTGGAAAGCTTATTTTGAAATGACTTAATCTTGCTTACTGCCTAGTGTTGGTATATAATATTATAATGGAGAGGATTTTGTATTATATTTGAACTCATTTGTATTGGTGAGTCTGAGCCTTGATAATAATTCATATTTCGTTGTCAAGGAAAAATGTTGACTAGTTCTTAGATTTAAAATCATGATCAAAGCATACTGCGATAATAAAATATGTCATCGTTATGAATTAGTCAGTAAAATTACGAACTTTTGTGAAGATAAATTGAAGAAGACAATCTATTTGTAAACAGACAAATGTCATCGTGCTTTGTTCGAATTGTTATCTTTGATAGTGAACTTCAGTTTAACACAAACAACATATATTATGCGTGACGTTTTCATGTTTAAGGATTCCATTTTATTTCAGTGTTAATGATGTAGAATGTCAATGTCAATGTTCTATTTTCAAATATATTTATTACAACAGAATTTTAATAAAGGTTTTTCTTAAATGACCTAAGACACTATGATTATTATAAGACGTACGTAACATACCATTGGAACAGCTGGTAGGATCCAGAGGACCACCTTATTGGAGAATGAAAACAGGACATCAGCGCTAACAGATGGCAGTTTAGAGAGACGGCGGCCATTGTTGCTGGTAGCCAATGAGAAGCTGCCCAGACTAAGATCAGAGTATAGATTGCGTATACAGGTCATGACCTGGTCGTTAGTGGCACTCGAGTGTATTCGAAACTTTCTGGCCGGATGTCCTGAAGCAAGAATAATTATTTGTTAAAGGGTCAAATTTTACACACATTTAGTCAAATAAAGCTTATACATCCAGACATCTGATCTTGCGCCTCTGCAATGCAACATTAGCTAAACATAATATTATGAACACGGATAACCTATCTATCTGTAGTATAGTTAAAACAAGGTTGGAAAGGGACTATCAAAATTTGCTTGATATATCCAAACTTGTTTATTATAAGCGAACATGGTATAAGTGGATAAGAAGGTATAGAGGGCTACCGGAACGAAGACCTACCCAAATTGTTACTTGTGCATTGGAACACGTGTGTTGAACGCTCCAATTGGGTGGGAAGTCTAGCTTCGGTCTGCCGCAGAAGAAAACAACTTAATTCACGGTAAAAGGAGGGATATCTGGTCTTCTTAGACTTTGACTGACGCACTTTTGGGACAGCTGTCATCGAGTTCACTTGATACTGGGGTGTCTTACAGACGTCTACAAAACAGAAGTACCAGAATACTTACATTATTCAAAACTTTATTACACTATGGCATGGAATGCATTTTATTTGCAGTGAAGTTTTTTTCTTTTAGAGATAATTAATATAATGACACTTTGGATTCCAGAAGTTTCCACGTAAAACAGTTTAAAATAAATTAATTATATTGGAGTATAATTTTACTTTATACATTATAAAGTATTATTTTATTGTAATGTATTGTATTCAAATATTAAACATTTAAACCAGTAGTATGACCTTCACACGGTTATTAATTTTATTCAATTGAGATTATACGAGTAATGTATACAAAGGGTAACATAATGATTATGTACCACTGACGATGGTTATGAATAAAACAATGATAATCTTGTTTTTTTTATTGTAAATAAAACATGTTCTTTACTTTCCCTTACATTCTACCATTTCATTAACTTTTAATTGTTTCGTTCTTTTGTTCATTTGAAAACTTTTTTATATTTAGATTTTATCCATAAAAATACATCTTCCAAATTATATTAGCATTTTTGGAACATATTTTAAAACATAATACAATTAGAACGTAGTCCCACAGAATATATTAAAATTGACTGTTTTTTGTATATCTGCATAAATTAAATACTTTTCTATCATTGATAACATCAGTCGCCAACAACAAATATTTCAAAGAATAAACAGTAAATCAATAAAAAAACACACAATAGTCAAAATCAAACATTCAAAATTTATGCGTACAAATTTATGTTTTGTACGGTTGTTTTTGAAATTCCACAAGTTTAAGAACCATATATTATATATACAACGCAATGCATTTTTAGTTATAGACCTATACCGAATAATAACAATGTGATAACTGAAAAAATATATAAGTCATAATATAACTAACTGAATATAAATGTGCATATCATAAAATACAAAAAAATCAAGCGTTCTAGTTGTTTTTATCGAAAATGTTTATTTATTGTCTATTAGTTGTAAAAACACCACTATAAAACGCTAAAATATTAATATTAGTAAGTATGTAGTTAAGTCTAACGAATGTCTTACCGGTATTATTCCTATTGTTCCAAATATTATAGATATTTATAAGAGACATAAATCACTTCACGACCAATACATAAAATTATAAAGGAAAATAAATAGTTGGCTTACCTTTATTTCAATAGTAACCATCTGGATATCATTACAACAAGAACATAACTGATATCCGGACATTCATAGTTGCGTTGTTTCATGTTTATGTTCCACTATAACGGACAACATTAATCGGAGGACAAAGAATACCACTATTTTTAAATAGAGTATTCGATCACCAATATCATGAAAATAACCAATATCATGAATTGAAAATAAACAATATCATGAATTGAAAATAACCAATATCATGAATTGAAAATAACCAATATCATGAATTGAAAATAACCAATATCATGAAAATAACCACATAATGAAAGCAACCATGATATAATGAAAGCAACCATGATATAATGAAAGCAAACAAATAATAAAAGCCCTTATAATAGTTTTAAATAAATTCTGATCATTTTACAAGTTCGTAAAAGTAATTGTGAATTTTGTTAAAGCACCTGTGATAGCATGACGACAAAACCAACAGTTGCAAAAAATAATAACATATATAAAGATCTGATTGTTTTACACAATGAGAAGAAATATTTTATAACTAACCAGATTTTTAAAATGTATTAACATTTATCAACTTCAAAACAAATTGACGATGTATCGATTTTGGTTAACATGACATACATTTTATAAACTACATTAATTAAATAAGAACTATTCAGATGTGTTTCATGCAGATACACATGTTGAAAAACATATTATAAAATACATATAATAGGGAAAGGTGCGGATTAGTAAAATAAAACAATATATTATTATGAAGGTTACTCTAGTACAAACAAAAGAACTTTGTCGTATTTTACACAATTCCACCCAAGATAAACTAGTCAGCCGTTTATAGATATAGATGGAACAGAGCAAATTGAGTTTTTATACAATACAGAACAATTATTATTAACAGTATTTTAATATGTATCTTCAGCTGTCAGCCATAAGTTTGCAATTCGGAAGACAGATAATGGACAGCACAACCCCCTCTTCTCCTAATGAAATGCGATAGAGTTCTCTACAAACTAATAAAACTAAGTTAAGTGACAGCTCAATCGTCCTATTCAGCAGGCATTTTAATGAAACCCTGAACTGTCATCAACCTTGCAGTATTGAAATTCTGAACAAAACAACGCAGGCAGAAAAGGGGGTATCGTATGATACATATATATCGTAGTATCCCCAGTTGGTGGATATTTTTTAAGTGAATATTTTAAAACAATTTCGGTAATAAGTAAATATATTGAATATCGTAAAAGCTAAACTATTTGACACATGTAAACTAACACAGTAACACAATGACCTTAATTGTAAAAACAAAACAAAAATTATATTTTCAATGATTTATCTAATAAAATTGATTGGAACCATCAATCAGGCAAAATCAGCTCACCAGATAGAAAGAAAAGAAATAAATCAGAAATA
>JAUZND010021083.1:0-25487 GCA_034780555.1 Coelogynopora nodosa | reverse complement strand
TGATTGCTTTCATTTCTTCAGATATAAATTCTACGATATCAATTTATATATATATATCATTACTGGGGCAATATATACTATATTGAAGCCACAGTTATTTTAGACCGCTATAATACAGTTAGCCCGATGAATTTCACACAATGAAATCTGAAATTTAGCTATAATTTAATTGTCTGAATAAAAAATATGCAACCTGTATGGCCATGACTGTTCTTTACTTTCAAGATACCAGAAGTTCCAAGACAACAGCAACAGGACAACTTACTGCTTCGGATAGAGCGGAACGAAGACGTCCTCCTCGAGCGCTCTCTCAATTCTGAGGACGACCGCCTTGAGCAGCTGTTGAGTCAACTTACTGCTCCGGGCCAGCGGTGGGTACTCGGCGGTGAGGTAGCGCAAGAGGCGGACCAACCGTGTGCTCTCCTTGCTGGACATGGGGTCCCAGGCCTTTGACACGAAGTCTGAGGAAGGGGTGGAGTTCAGTGGTTTAAATTTAATTAAATTCAGATTAAAGTATTCAGATATATATTAAACTATATTCATATTCAAATAAAATATCGATATTCAATAACAAATATAGTACGTAGTAATAATTATTTATTCTTTGGAATGTATAATAGCGCCTCGTAAGAACTAAAATGAACACTTATATTTTAATCACACCGAACTAATAATTTACGATGCCGACTATGTTTAAATTATTTACTAAACATGTAATAAAGGTAGATCGCTTTTTTTTAGTACATTAGTTTAAACTATTTGAATGCATCGCATATTACGCATGTTTTAATTTTTTTTTAAATATGCAATGCTGTTGCAAATATAATGGCGAAATACATATTTTATATTTTAAAATGTATTGATATGAATAAACCGCAATATTGACCACACTTTCTGCAAACTTTCTGCAGACTTTCTGCAAATATAACTGAAGGTGCTTTAATACGGTATCTTAGGATGTTTGTTTAATTATCACAACTAAGTCGTTTATTGATATATGACTTGTCCCTAAAACGTAGATTAAAGAACGTTTAAAACTGAAGCTTAATTTTATCAACGCACTAGATCGTATTTCAATTTTAAATAATGGAAAGCAGTTAGTTCTAATTTATTGTTGTATTTTTCGGTTTCGTATTAATTTTTAATTAATTAAACATTTTGATTTCACCTGTTTAAATTAACAAGTGCAGACGCATACAGTATTATGAGCCCAATTAAATTAATATTTATTATTATTTAGTGCAATAACTTAACTGATTTTTTGAAAAGCTTATAATATTTATACAATGGAATCAATTGTAGTTTCAATTTCAATAATTTTAATCAAGTTTTCAATTGTCTATTCCCGGTTCCACACATATTTTCCCGGAAATTTGAAGCTAAATTCCAGGTTTTTCAAAGAGAAATTACACATTTATTTTGCGTATTTAACTGTTTGTATTCTGTTTTCTATTCTTTTTTAATTGAGAGAGTAAACATGGAAGATAATTATCGACTGATATAATAAATATAAACATAGAACTAGAGGTGTAGAATAATAAAAATCCCCATATAACATTATTACAATAGACATATGCATGTTGAATAACGAAAGTACACCAAATTAATTTAAATACAGAAGTAAGTATCGTAAGACGAGTATACAATAAGCCACACGTTCAAACCATTTTTATAAATTTAGAGATGCGATTCGCATTGAGTTTCCAATACATCTGAAGAAGCACAAAGAAGCATAGAATCTATGAAAAGCATTTCCCCGTAAATATCGTTGTAAAATGTTTGCAATAATAAAAAAATTTAGGAAACAAACATTGTTTTTTTAAAAAAAAATTTAGCTATTAATTTTATTCATTATTAATACTAAGATTATGGATATTTGACTTTTATATTCTTTGTTTTATCTAGTCAAAATAGCAATCTATATTGCTAGTAATCTAGCTAAAATTGCCAATTTCCGTATTTTTCATGATCGCAAATTATTCTGGCATTAGCTACGTTTTACTAAGGTCACGAAACTTCATAAGTCAATATATGCTTTGTTTCTATATCCAATTTACGATATTAAAAGGATTATGATTTTTAATTAAAAAAATTTAAACTTTTTAAAAGCAATGTAATAAAGAAACTCGTTAATTATTGAAACCTTAAAAGTTTTCAGAGTGGATATCAAAACTGTTATGCCTAACAACTGTTTTCTATATAAATTTATTTTACATTACATTTTCTAAAACAGCATATATTACAATTAAAAACAAAATGTTAAAGTCCAAACCAGCAAGGATATTTGCTTTCAATCGATTTGTTTATTAATTATTAATAAAAGAACTTAGTGAAATCATATAATATAGAAAATAAAATATTCACTGTCTCTTAAATACACACTATATCATATTTAGTATACAGTTGTCATACTAATAGTAATACAAAATAATACAATCAAGAAGGGTATATATTACTTTCAACTACATACATAATTTTAAAATAAAAGATTTATATATACTAACATCTAACATGATCAAAAATGTAAAATGTCGCTTAAATTATATTTCAGTTCAATATGTTATAAATATAAGAAAATTTCAAACGCCTAGTGCTGCACAGAACAAATAAAGTAAATCTCGGTTGAAAATTAATTTTTCACTTAAGTAAGTAAATTAAGGAAAATTGTGAAATTATCACAGCTAATGTTTGTTACAATTATACAAGGTTATTAATTAATAATTAAACATGTATCCCCATTCTTTTAATAAAATGACTCTTAGTATAGTGTCATATGATTGGAATTATATTTTACTGAATTCAACTATTTCCATCACTGTGACAACAGACACTATCACTGTGACAACATACACTATCACTGAGACCACAGACACTATCACTGAGACTACAGACACTATCACTGTGACAACAGACACTATCACTGTGACAACAGACACTATCACTGTGACAACAGACAATATCACTGTGACAACAGACACTATCACTGTGACAACAGTCACTATCACTGAGACTACAGACACTATCACTGTGACAACAGACACTATCACTGTGACAACAAACTCTATCATTGAGACTACAGTCACTATCACTGAGACTACAGACACTATCATTGTAACAACAGACACTATCACTGAGACTACAGACACTATCACTGAGACTACAGACACTATCACTGTGACAACATACATTATCACTGAGACTACATACACTATCACTGTGACAACAGACACTATCACTGAGACTACAGACACTATCACTGTGACAACAAACACTATCACTGATACTACAGACAATATCACTGTGACAACAGACACTATCACTGTGACAATATACACTATCACTGTGACAATAGACACTATCACTGAAACTACAGTCACTATCACTGTGACAACAGCATCACTGAGACTACAGTCACTATCACTGTGACAACAGACACTATCACTGAGACTACAGTCACTAACACTGTGACAACAGTCACTTTCACTGTGACAACAGACACCATCACTGTGACAACAGACACTATCACTGAGGCTACAGTCACTATCACTGTGACAACATACACTATCACTGTCACTGTGACAACACACACTATCACTGTGACAACAGACACTATCATTGAGACTACAGACACTATCACTGTGACAACAGACACTATCACTATGACTATCATATGACTATCACTATGACTATCACTATCACAGTGACTATATAATAGCTTTTTAAACTGCTGTTTTGATTAAAAACACAAAATAAATAAGACAAAAACTTCCATTTATCCTGACCTTATACCTGACAATTCTGTAACACTCATTAGTTCCGATTACCATTTGGTCTTATCAATAATGGCAATTCTTGTTATTTAACATCAGTTCTAAATAGTTTTATCTACATTCACTTAAATGGTTTCTATGTGTTTATTAATGATGATGTATGTTTTTTATTCTCATATCAATAAAACTTATAACAACTCTAATGATAGATTCAACAGCTATTTACAATTAAAAAATATGTTATCTTTTTTGGGTCTTTCTTTCACAATTCTAACCATCAGGATGCTGATGCAGCCTTTTTACAACTCTACAATATAATTTATAATAACTACATCTCATCAAATGATGCTCCTACATATGGTATATGTTTGATGGTCTTAACAATATGTTATATAAATTTGTTTAAATACTAATTCTAGTTATAAACAACTCCATTATTTAAATATTTCAGAAAAATATCACAATAGTTATTTCTTACAACACAAAATATTGGCAATGGTGTATTAAATTATGTATAAACTCAGACTATAATAGTTCAAATTCAACCAGTTAGTTATATATTGTGCACTTTACTTAATCGATATATCACTCGATCTGAAAGAGTCAGTAAATGTGCACGGTCTGTATGTTATTCAACTAAATTTTGTTTTGATGTAATGCACTTATTTATTTTTGCTATTATTTTTCAAATGTGGACATCCACTAATAATGACACTACATTGTTTATGTGAAATCTGGTGACATTGGTTTAAATGTGATGATAATATAATTTCCTACTTCAAACCAAATTCAAACTTCTTTAATTTCTTTTATAGCGTATATGGTTTTCTATAGCTTAAATAATTAGGTGCTAAATTATGCGAATAGTGATGGTTGTGCGCACACAAACCGGTAAATTATCGCAGAAGGTCCAAAGTCTCGCAACATTGTTTTGTCCCCTTTTCCTCTTTTTTAATCATCAATTTCATTTGTTTTAAGTAAACTTTCTATTATCCGGTTGTCCCCAATTATGCTTCTGTTATTTTGATTTGGTGTCTTTTAAATCCACAGGTTTGACTTGCCAGACGCCAGGGCTGTTTTACATAGACTACAAGCTATGTTTAGATAGTAAACATTTTTTTAAATTCTTATGTGGTTTGACGATGACACATTTCTTTTGTTTGACCTTCCTGGATAGTTTGTTCATGAAAGTTGTTTTTAAAACTATATTTTTTTGTATAACGCGCGATCGAATAATTTCAATATAATATATTAATATATATATTAAACAAAATAAGCAGAAAATTTTAGTAGACAATTAAAACTATTTTATAACCTTTAACATGTAGGTGTTTGAGATCGCATGTTTAAATAAAATAATAGAGATAACGCTGCGATGAATTGCCCCAGTTTTAATAGCATTTTACAGAAAAAGTGGATAAAAAATAAATTATACTTTTCTGTTAATCTATAATCTGGAAATGGCTAGAGGCTGCTGAAAATCAACTTCTCTCGCGAACATAACCTGGCAATAGGCCTAGGTTTAATCTGGATATTAGCGACAGTTAATCTAATTTGAAATGTTTCATTCGGTTTTAAACTTTTTTCGTTACTAAATAATTCTAGTGTTTAAAAGGAAAAAGTGTTTAACCAAAATGTTTCTTCATTTTGTATATAAGATGGCAAAAAATAGACAACCAAATGATAGATTAGTCTATCTAAAATAGATCAGTCTACCTAAAAGATCATCTGTGCTTTGGAATATCAACCTGTTATAAACATGACCGTTATTCAAAAAAAATCTTTTTGAACCTAATTATATTAAACCATTCAAAAAATGAATTCTACGGAATAAAATCTAATGAGCAAAAAATATATTACTAAAATAATTTTAATTACAACAATTGAATGAATTTCTGAAATGATCGTGTTTGTGGCTTTTAGTTAGTCAGGATATAAAATAAATGAAGTAAAAACGAATAGATAAAGCAAGAGTGCAAATCATTTTTATTAAACAAAAAAGGCTCTATTATGTTAACAATAAAAAAGATAAAAGGTTAAACACAACATTAAAAAAATATAAACTATAGTTGAAGTAATTATTAAGTGAAAAGTCGTTCAAAAACTTTTTCAAGTTTTCAGTGCTGATGCAAAAAAATAATTGCGTGACCTTGTCTAAGAATTGAATACTTAGGGTTCATTTTAGCATTTGTATCATTTTAATCTTGCAATTGTATTAATAAGTCTTGTATACACTGATACTAGAACAATGTAATTTTTTCAATTGTTTACCTTACATTAAATACGCTATGTGTATAGTTTATTACTTTAAATACTTTATATTTCGTTACATGATGAAATTTAACATCTATTTTCATATATGGATGCTATCCATATTATTGAGATAAAAAGGAAAATAGGAAAAATCTAGTCATTACTTGATAAAACTATTATCGTAAATAATTATCAATGTTAACACAATATCTTATGAGTTGGACAGTTGTAAATATTACAGGTAAAATGAATGAAATTACATAGTTATGAGACAGAGAGAGGGAGAAAGAGGTAGAACATAACAATAATTAAAATACTACAACACTGAAAAGATTGGCAAATTTAATACAACAATTACATTGGAAAAGTCTTTATTCAAAATATAACTATATAGTAATAAAATATTAAATGAAATATAGAAGTAGAGAGGCGCTCGCTCTACATATAACAATACATAGTTAAGTAATGTTGTATAATAATATTACTGTGCAGCGTGAGACATCTATTCAATATTTTCGGTCATATATTTAAAAGCTTTTTATTAATCATTCTATACAACTAAACTTATCCTATGTTGGTCAAATATGAATAATTGAAGATCCAGGAAATATATTCATCATATTGGATTGATGTATAGCAACAGTAGCATTAAATCATTTTAGTTTTTATTTAAAAAGGTCAATTTTTCATAAACATCAAATTGGAATATTTACTAAAATTATGTAACTGCTATAAACTAAACGAATATGTTAAAAAAATTGTTTTATATAAAATGGCGTTTACGGCAATGATGCAGCAGAGTACCCATGATAATGAACTCTTATAGTTAGAAATCACGTTTTTTTAAATTATATATGTTATCTCCTTAAAGTGGTTTAATTGTTTCTTTATTAACATAATAAGTGTATTATAAACTTGAACATGTTGTTCTGCAACAAATGAAACAAATAATTATTCAAAAAGTTATCTATGTTTTGCTTGACTGTCTTCTTACGGGCAACTACTAATTTTTTTAATATTAAAATGTAACTCAACTCCACTTTACACACCTAGTTTACCTTCAACAAACTAAGAAACATATATTTGATCAAATAGTAATTAGTCCCTCGCCTCTTAGTTACAAAAAAGTAATACGAAAGATACAGTTTTCAATGAAGAAATTCTACGAAGCAAGGGTAAATAACCAATAAGTCTTCTGAAATACTTTGGACATGTTTGTCGTAGAGATTGGGACACCTTGAAGATCGACATTGAGGGAGAATTCGAAAGAAGAGGTGGTATATAGAAACAGAGCAAAGTTCAGATAGATAGACGACACTGTATAGCAATGACTGTAGCAAAATGTAAAACAAATTGGTTAATGGACATCAGGAGGGTCAACACGGTGCGCAATCTGCATTGACAGACTTGCACAATCATATTCTTCCAAAGAATTACTTTGTTATATAGTTACCCTTTATTTTTATTTTATTATTTCTGATTTATCACTGTTCTTTCTATCTGGTGAGATGATTTTGCCTGATGGTTCCAATATATTCTATTAAATGTATAGAAAGCTGTGAAATTCCCTAACAATGGGGTAAAGGTTGCTTTACGGGAAATTTTTTACAGTGAATCTTGATTAGTAAATATGACAATAAGATCATTTTCATAAATATAAATGACAAAAAAATATAATTACAATGTTTTATTAAATTATAGAACGATATAATATATAATAGCTTAAGATTATATATATTTTTTAATTAAACCATTTGGAGTGTTCTGAAAGCCTTTTTAAGCAATTTTCGCGCCAGTTAATAATTTTCGTGCAATTTTTAGTGAAATGAATAATGATAAAATAACATATAAAAACAGCTATTATATAGGACGTGAACATCAAAAAACTTCTGAACAAATTATTTGTATTGAATTACAGATAAATGTTTCTTCTCACAAAATATGACATGAGAGAATCATAATGAAAGAAAATCTAAGGTTCTACTAAATACATTTGACACGTAAAACAAAATACATACTCGAATATGCAAAGTTTTGCAATTAGAAAATGTGTCACATGTAATATATATGTGTATATAGGCAAGTACTTATGAAGGTTTATTTGATAGAAAGAAGAAATATATAAACTAAACCTTGATATTTGATCGATTTGTAACCATAATAACAATTAAAACTTATATATATGTATATGATGTTTCAATGTATGTAATAATTTAATATTTAATTTTATACAAGTACAATTAATACTTATAATTAGCTTGATTGATAAATGTATTGATTTATCGCGCTTTTAGTCATAGAAAAGTGCGTCTAAAAATTATAATTTTCGTGTTTTCTGACAAAACAATTTCGTTTTAGTAATTTCATTAACGTTATTTTCGTGTCAGACGCTTCCATTTTGGGTCAATGCATAATGTATAAGTTTGCTTATCAAAATTATTTTATTTTACGTACGTTTCAATATAGGCAACGTTCAATAGAAAATAACGAATGGCTAATGAATTAATAATTAAAGTGAGTATATAAAATATATTTAAATAACCGGTTTTTTTTAAGTTTAAAACGAAGATATTACACATTTAAGATAATACAATCATTTTTATCTTTATATTTTGTGGGTGATAAATAAATGATAGACAGACAGACATAACATGATTTTTAAAAGTTGTTAGTAGTCGAAACAGAATCTATTTGATTGTATATCCTACATACTACGTTTCATCCCATTAGTACAGTATATTAGAACAAACAAAAAGATTCCTTAATGTAATAAATTATGCACAATGGCATAAAACGCTGAGACTAAAAGCATTAGATCCCAGCAAACTAGGATTTGTCTTTTAATCAATTATTAATATTGGTAATTAACCCTCAAAACATTCAACCATTTTAAGTTTTCAAAATTAACTCGAAAATTATGTCAAACCTAAAAAGTTGGAAAAACTAATTGATTACTATATGCGAATATAAAAATAATGACTTGCTACCTCATTAATCACCGTCAACTCGTGAAAATTATTTTTACCTTTTAATCAACATAAAAACATTAACATTTCGACAACACATTCTGTCAACTGAAAAAGTAATTGAAATTTAAAAAAAAAGAAAAAAAATGAAATACTACAAGTTTATAATAATTACAAAATTTACATTGAACAATAAAAATGGGGGAAATTTAAACATAAACTACTGTTCTGTTTACTAAAATGTTGATATGCTCTTTTTGTTGTTTTCTTATTTTTCACAATGGTAAAAAGAAGTGGAATATTATATAATACGAAATGCAGTGTACAAAACATCATGGACGGTTAGACAGCGCGAAACGAAAGCAATCATGGTCTGAAAAATGCTAACGATATACCCACGCCACGCATTGGTAGGAAAAGTGAGAATAACAACAACCGTATTGACAAAATCGAGTAAATTTCGTTAAACAGATGCACAAATACGAGTCAACTGAAAAATGATCGAATTATTAAGAAAGTCCAACACAATTCTATGTCGACTCATATAATGCCAATATCATATATCAAGGAACTAGATAACTTTATGGCCCATAAAGCCATGAGGTAGGTGTAGCACCATTGTGGTCTTCAGATAAGACTTCTAAGACCCTTCTAACGAATAGAGTAGCTCTATTCTGACCAAGAGGAAAGAACAGTTCAGTGAATAATTATTTAACCATCCACCTATAGTTAACCGGAACAGGATTGATTTCATGAAACAGAAACCGATTCAGCATAGTTTTAATTATGGTTGTACGCGGTCTTCACAGATCTCGTGAAAGCTTTTTTGACAGTCTCGCATGATGCACCATAGAAAATATTTGCCAAAAGATGTATCAAACATAGTATGTAATCTATGGTATCAACACATTACAAGAAATACGTGATGTCATGCATTGACGAGTATGAACTATTTTCGATAAATACGGGTGTAAAACAAGGCTGCGTTGTTTGTCGTAATTTTGTTCAATCTATTCAATGCAAAAACTATTGATGAAATCTTTGAAAATAATAAGTCATGACAATAGTCCCTTTTATTTTCGAAAATGTGGTGGCATATTCAATATTGCCAGGCTACGCGCAAAAATGGAAGTTGAATGACTGATAAACCCAAGATCTACTATTATTTTCTGTAGCACAAATACAATTCCTTGTGAAAAATATTATAAGGATTGCAAATAATTTAGATCTGACTGTTAGAGTAAAGAAAGTTTATGTCAGGGTAGCCAAGCCAACTATATAAAATAAAATAAAAGTATATTTCAAGTACGTTTTCAAAAAATTGTAATTTATTAAAAAAACACCAATTCTCTGAAAGATCTAGAAGCAATGAATGCATCCACATAGTTACAAATATGACAGAACATTGTTACAATATATAAAATGTATAATTTATAATAATAAACATAATATATATATATTATTTTCTGCAGTACTTTGTACCATAGATTAATGTAAATCTGTCTGTACTGCAGAATTTACATTTAAATTTTAATCCAATTATACAATCCACAAAAATTAACTAAAGTATGAATCGATAATTCTGCAGGACATTATAGCATACATTCTGTGAATTATTGACAGTAAAATATACATGATTAATTAACAGATATACCACATGAAAACAATAACATAATTGGCTTACTTTTTTTGGCACGGAAGTAGTAAAATCAGTTAATTATTTTTCACAGAATCTGAGGTAGCTACTATTATTGCATTATTTAGACACCGCCAGGCAATGAGCCTATGGAACAAAGCATATCATATGCTGAATGACAGTTCTGTCCGAGGACATTCAGCTAAACCTACCAATTTCGAAACGTGTTTAAAAAATGCTGACAATAAAAATCACAGTTTTAACATGTCTGAGCTGAGAGTCTGGCTCTGAGCATAATACCGTATTGTGCAGAATCATGGGCTACCAATAGTAATTACATTCAACGCATTGAAGAGGAGGGATATATACATACGATGGTGTGGCGCAGTGTGTCTAGAAAAAGTAAGAGAATCTAACAAGTGACACAATAACTATGATTTGGAAAGTTAATTTTATAACATTAATATAAATATTTCATATATATAACAACTATTATTATATAATTAAAACTCATAACTAACAACATTAATAAATAATTGCTAATAATTAAAAACAACATATTAGTAACTATTTCTATTGAATATACCTATCCTAAAATATCCTAAAATATGTGTAATCTTTACTGGTAGGTAACTGTATAGCATGTCGTTTATTACACTAAGTACCTATAGGTGTAACTTAAAAAATAACAATATATTATATATTGCGGCAACGAAATGTAATTTCTAATAAAAATTGTGAAACATATATTTAATTCATGAAAAATTCAATAAAAATAAATAGATCTACATTTATGACTAAATTTCACTCAGTGATATATTAACTAATGTTTTCCAATAAAATGCGCAGAAATGATTTGCTTCTGTTTTTTTTTATCAAATATTATCAAATATATAAGAAAAATAGCATGACTAAATTATAAATTTAAATACACACAATAACAAAAACAAGGAAGAATTGGTACAACACTATAGTAAAAACGGCACAATATCACAACTCGAAGCTTATCTAGTTCCTATTACTAGAATCGATTAGTTATTTCATGGAATCTAACAAAATCTCATTTTCCTTCAAAAAATGTTTACACGCCCTGTTTTTTTTTTAATTAATCGCATATGTACATACCCGAGTGAACCGCATATCCCCACACTACTCTATATATTTTAAGTATGATACAATTAAAGCTTTCAGGTATCCCCACTGCAAGTTCGCTTCACTGGCTTAAAACACAACACAAAATAAATTTGATCTTTCTTTAGTGCAGCATTAGTTTACCTCAGTAGACAACACAGAGCAGGCATATGAATTGGGATGGGTGGAGGAACAGAATATGCAAATTTGAGCATCTACTATTTGGCTGCTATGGATGAGATTGAGTACATGCCTGCAGCAGTGAAATGATAATCTATCAAACATGATTGGGTTGTTTTAGCCAGTTATAGGAAATAACAATACATAACTTATCACAAGTTATTATAAAATATGTTCAAAAATGTAACAATAAGTTCATTTCATCTTTTAAAAATCTGTACATTTTATTTCTACATTAAAGTAAAAAACATAATTTATCAGAATTGAAAACAAACCGCATTTAAAAATAATAACAAAGAAAGCATTTTAACCCAATAGTGGAAACACAAATGATGAAGATCATGACGTTATGGATATATGACGAACGCTTATTTATTATAAAATTAATTTCTATCATTTCAATGATACAATAGGCATAAGGATAGATTTCAGAGACCATACCAATTACTCACCATGACAATGTCATAATGTACAACCCAACAAAAACTGGATTAAACCTATTAAATAGCATGTTAAACATGATTCTAATTAAATTTTAGTCAAAAGATAATAAAGTGAATATTAGATTTAGACGTTATTAAAAGAGAATAATAATAATTATCATAATGTTCCCATCATATCCAAATTGTAAATGCCCAGTGATAGCCTATTAATTAATTAGTGTAAAATGGCATTGTTAAGCTACACTGAACAAAAAATGTAACATAATACAGAAAAGAGTAATTTATTGATTAAAATTTACTAAATGAACTTTAAAAATAATACTATAATTGTTTTAGTTTGTCGTTATAAATAATGTTCAGTAACGTATTATGACACAATATATAATCTCAAAAACCACAATCTAATTATTTTTTGGCAACGAGTATACTGCATGCAATATTGACCAATATAGAATTAATCTAGAAGGCAGTTTCTGTCAGGTTTAAGGAAAATAAACCACACGTCAATGCGATAAATAACAAGAGGGGACTCAACCAAGTACAACAATAACTCTATTTAGTTTATAAACGTAATATGTTAACACAATAATATAAAATGTTAATAAATTTAATTTCTTATAAATAATATTATAGATAAATATTTCATTCGAAAAAAGCATTATCATTCACATTTTCCGTTAACCTTAAATTGAAAGAAATGCATTATATAATTGGAATGAATGAAACATAGGATCCGGATATTAATAAATTTTCTATTCATATTTACCGTGTGTATATATACTAAGACCCGACACATATTTTTAAACATAATATAATATTAATAAAATCAACATCAAATAAATACGATTCTCTTTCATCATCCACATCCCTTTGTCACTTGTTTTCTACAATAGGGAAGAACCGAAATTTGTTTACTGATTTCGACGTTCATATTAATGAAGCAATTGTTTTACATACAAAGTTATTATATATTACACCAAAGCTAGGTTAACACAGTACAAAGCTTCCTTTTGAAACTACACGCAAGACAAAGTCATTAGTTTTCAATTTTTAAAAAATGTAATGGTCTATTCCCTGACGAATAGTATTAAATATTATCAAATTCAAGTACAAATATTTGTTTACTACTCTATAATAGTTTTAGCTATCAATCAAATGTTATTGTAGCAGAAATTCCATAATTCAGAGAAAATCGACAAAAAATATCGGTTACACGCAAAAAATTAATTATAAATGAAAGGAAACTTATAAATGCAATAATTGTTCAAGAAAGTAATACCATAAAAGCTATGCTATTACTTTAGATTAAAAATTAAAAGCATAACATAATTTTGTTTCCGGCAATATAAGAACTGTGTAATGATATAGTGTAAAATTACGTTAGAAGTTTGTCGGTGGTAAAGTTTTAATAGTTAAATTGGTTATATAAAGATTATACATACAAATCATAAGGGCTTAATAAGTAATTAAACAAAAAGGAAGTCCAAAATATACAAACTCAACACTTAATTAAATAATATATTTAAAAATTCGAACTCTCTCAATCGATATACTGATATCTCTCAATTGATGTACTGACATCTCTCAATCGATATACTGACCTATCTCAACCAACATATGTATCTCTCTTAATAAATATATGTATCTCTCTCAATCAATATATGTATTTCTCTCAATCGATGTCTGTCATACTTCTGAATACTATAAAATGCCAAATGTAATTTTTGTGATGTTATACATTTTAGACAATTTTATATGACATCTTTTTCATTGAAATTCTCTATCTATATATTAGGTAACATTACCATACACATTTTGTGGTACAAGGTCGGGTCACTTGATTTAGAATAATATAAAATGTATAATTCACATTAAAATAAGGAGTGATTGACAAAATCAAACGATTGCATTTTACACTAATAATATTATCATTTATTAAATATTTATAGCCCAAATCATGTTATGCTCTAAATAAATACTAACCAATGTTTCTTCATGTTCATGCATTGTCAATATTAAGTCATAAAATAAGTGTTCAAAGTAATATTATCATTCTGAAACTTGAATGATTTCATTTAATTGTATTTCCTTATTTTGCTATAGATATTACATCTAATATGCAAGTGGTAGTAAATAGCAATAAATGTATAATAGATGCGAATAGAGGTATTTTACCGAATAAATTTCCACAATGAAGACACATCGAAAATCACAAAATAGCCTCAAATATTTCTAAGTGCAAGTAGATACATAACAGTCTGTATTTGTGCCAATTCTGATATCTACTAAAACCAGTCAGTGTAATTTCAGGCTAATAAGTCATCATAAATAATAAGACAAGTTACCAATAAGAAATCGTAAATCAGAAAGCTATCCTGTTAAGCTGCGCTGATTCAGCTAACCTATGTCGATCATACTAACGGAGTAAGTTGGCCGGCGGGGGGAATTTCAGGAATCACAGGTCAAATTAAATAATATTGTAAATCAAAAATGTGTTACTAGAAGACTGTAAACGTGAGGACAGTGTGGGGTGATGGGTATGTTTGGAAGGAATATTTAGTTTTATATAGCTGATGTAACCGAAGATAACAAAAATGGTTATTTTTGACGAAACTATATTCAACTTACGAATAATAAGTTCAATAAAAAGTGTTGTACCCAAAATATTTTACTACGGTTGGAAGTATTACAACTGTCATACAGTTAAACCAGGGTTGGGAGTTGACAACACTGTTGACAATTTAACATTGATAACATTAGATTACATGAACATATAATAGTTTTAACTGATCAGAAAGAAAATAATTTTAAAAAATAATAGAAAGAAATAAAATAATTAAACAAAAATGACATAATATATGGCAACATCGTAGATTTAAAAATGAAATAATATATACCAACATCGTAGATTTAAAAATGTGTTGGAAAAAAGAACAGAAAAACATACTAGACTTATTTTGATTATTTAATTTATTTAAAACCAAAGTAAAAAAAACTCAGAGTGACAATTTCTATTATCGTAGAGATTAAGTAAACCAAAACGGACATATCTAATTATAAAATTGACTTAGAGGAAAAGGCAAAGAAACTGAATTAAAATTGTTTGATGACCCGGCTGTTTGTATTGCCATTTAGAATTTCAAATATAAACTTATCCTCAAATAATATGACGACATCTTATAAATCTAACAAAATAGTGTAACTTTATAGCTTTATTAACTAATAGCTAACTTTTACTAATGTTGTTATTCTCAGCGGACAAATATTTTATAAATACTACAATTATTAATCTAATAGTGATTTAATATCAGGCCAACTGAATCCAGTCCTATGATTAGAACGACTCGTCATGGCGGCATTTGCATCAACTAGAAGTGCGCATTCTACTATTATTTATAAGTTAAATAATAACAGTGATAATGTTTCCGTTGTTTTCATTACAATTAATACTGTTATTATTTAACTTATAAATAATAACAGTATTAATTGTAATGAAAACAACGGAAACATTATCACTGAAGCTTAATCTATCAGTATACTGTTATAAATGCATTCGTTTATAATGAAGAAGAATTTAAACTTAAGTGATGCTTGGATGGTCATTTTTGTTGCCAACGAGTTGAAAAAGATTCAACGCAACGCAAGGTGTAAACATGGCCGATATAATACAATGTATAGTGCCCGATATAGTCAATAGGAGGTCAAAATTAGGCAGACATATTAAGCGATCTGAATTTAACTCACTGATTTAGACAAATGTAAGTCTCCGACCCTATATTGATGTCGACGTCCGAAATGCAAACTATCGTATACCAAAATTTAAAAATGTTGCGAAATGAGCTTTAAAGATACATTAGGTATTATTAAATTTTCTAACATTTTCTAAAATATTGTATATTAAAAGGGAAGATTGAAAATATCAAAAAGTGCTAGTTTGAAAAATTGAAAAAATTCTCATTCTTTTGGAGTTCCATAAAAAGTAATTCACTTTTGACATTTTAAAAAGATGTCATGACCTGTATGTACTAGGTTTCAGAAACATATAAAAAATAGGCAAAATTATTGATTTTTGTGTAAAATTTATACTTTATATTAAAATAAAAAGTGATGAATATAATCGGTTTTAATTTTACGTAGACAATTCTATCAAAAGTGAAACAAACGAACATTAAATAATACATTTATTTCATGTAAATTTACATTATTCATTGAGTATAAGTATATTGATAAAAAAATTAATATATATTATTATTATTACTTAAGGTTTTAAAAACCAAATCAATTTAGCTTTAAAATTGTATTGTTAAAAGTTTTTAACAGTTTTTAAAAGTTTTTAAAAGTTTTTATATGTCATAAAATATTAATAAATATAGTTTAATGATTTTAACATAATATTCCACTATTTTATATATTATAAAATTATATTTGTAATGTATAATTTGACTTCTCCAAGTACTAATAAATGTATAGTCAATAATAATAATAATTATAATAGTCAAATTATACATTACAAATAAAATGTTATAATATATTACACCCGTGTTTTGGCCTTCATATTTTCCTTAATTTTAGTTGATACATGTTTTATATTGTGATTACACTATTAGTATTAGTATTAATATGGTCCTAGTTATGCAATGATTACAATGAACAGTGAAAATATTAATCTGACTGATGGTTTGACCATTATCACACTAGGGACATGTCCATCTTGACATCCACCAATACCCACTGTATATCATCATGTTAATCTAAAAAAAGTTATTGTAACTTCAAGTAGCTAACAATTCAGTGCCAACAGTCGCTCACCTCTCAACTTGACCAGGACAACTCGCTCCACAATGCTGGGGATCACCTTGATGTCGTCGTCAATCACCTGACCATGTCCGTTGAGCGTTGCCATGGAGTCATTCTCGTCGTCAGCGGCACCACCATCGGCGGCGGTAGTGCCGAACATCAGCAGATCTCGATACCATGGCAACTGGTCGAGCTGGGCAGAGCAGTTGGACTGTGGCATGAGGAGGGAGGAGAGGACGATAGTGGTCAAGTCTTGTCAAGACCGGTTTAATCTTCTGTCTAAGTTTAGTCTGGACATGTTTTATCCTTCCTAATATTACCTAACATTGCTTGGGGTTATCACATGGTGATACAAATTGCGCAGATAACATAGACGGAGATAATATAATATTCACGGGGATAAAATGAACATTTATTTATCTGACTAAAGGTATCTGGCATGTCCAAAGAATCATACGTGTTTGTGCTTTAAAAATTGTATGCATCGTAAAAATGCCTGAGTTCTGATTAAAATAGATATTTTAATTGATAACTGCGATTAAAAAACCGTTTAATATTTTCTTAAATAAAGAATACTTTGCAGAAAACGAAAATATTTTGGAAAAGTCATCAAGTATCAAACAGCTATTATAAGTCTAGTTTACTAATTATACAATAACATGTTTTTTCTGCCACATCAATCATACAATATTAATAGAAAATTTTTTTTATACAATAACATACAGTTGCTGTAAAACGACAAAATCAAAAATATACACATTTTAAATATTATTTATAAAAGGAAAATTCTTTCAAAAGGAATTTAATTTCATTAATAGCGCCTAAGATGTAAATAATAGGCACAATAAAATAAAAAAGCAACCCGACAATTATGTTAAATAAAGGAATTGTCCAAAGCTAAGACGTCTGCCGATAGTAAGTAACACCCATATTCAAATCTGATCTCACCTAGATAGCTACTACCTATTTATAACATTTACTTTTGTCGATAAAAGAATCACCATTTTACATAACTGTTTAGACACTTTTCGGTGAAGTATTTTTTTGTTTTTGTAAGATAAAAATGTACTTTTAATTACCCGTATAAAAACGTGTCATTTTTATTAATTTTTACACATAAATATATAAATGCATTTTTGAAATAAAAAGAGAAAACAATTATTTATTTGAAAAATAGCTCAAACGGATATGTCAGTTATGCAAAACAGAGACGTGTTTTGCAGAAACAGATCCATTCATTCAACAGAAAAATATAGAATAACAATTAGAATACAATTTAAGGTAATTCATTCATCATATAAAAGTTTATAACATTTAGTTTAAAAATTTTCAGATAAACAGACGACATACTAAATATCAATTTATTTTGAAAATAGTATCTTAGTAATTTATAGAAATATCACGCGTAAAGCCAAACGCTAACTGTAACTGTTTTTTATTCAATTTATTTAATTAGACAAACAAACAATGTATAGTTATTAAATATATTCTGTCCACCCACACATACATTCTACAATAATGTACAAACAGGTATGTGCATCCTTTGTAGATGGACATCATACGCGTAACTAACGTTCACAACAAACAGGGCGTGTTGGTAGCACTAATTAGGAGTGACTTTATTGAAACAGAATCGTTACACTGAGAACTACAAATACTATATATTAATAAAAAATGGAGGAGAATCTGTCAACAATGTTTCACCATTAAATCGCAATAAATTAAGTAATACACAGCAAACATAACCCCGTTTCCTTTAAATATATTAACTTAATGATGTGTGTGTATTACATAGTGAAGTGACAATTCGGTAAAAAGTGGGGGAAATTAAAAAGACATGGAAATTTTGTTTGAAAAATAACGTAACGTAATCTGAAAGTTGTATACACTAAAATTTTATTTAAATTAAAACATGTTTATTCAAATTGATATAGCTATACAATACGACAACCGTAAGTTAAAATGCTAAAATTTATTTTAATTCGAAAAGTCAATTTATCTATATACAATTTATTACATTTTGACAAAAAATATGACTGCGAAAATATATTCACCTATGCACATTGTGAACATATCCTCACCAGTATGACTATGTACACTGTGAGAATATCCTCGTCCTAATTTATTTAAAGTTTCAAAGGATTTTAAATGTAATTGAAATTAAGTATGTATGCCAATATAACCTATTATATCAAAATGTAATGCGATGTAAATATGATTAGGTCAATGTTTTGTAAACTTTCGAGGAAGAAGTTGTAACTCTAAAATATAGGGCTTTCATTTTTATATATTTAATTAATTATAATACTTTTCTTTATTCTAAAAATTACGTGGCAACTCTGGCATTAACTAAGTATAAATGTCAGAAATACAACAATTATTATTTAAATAATTATATTTAAAATTACATACAGTAAGTACTTTGATTACTAAAATTAGAGCTGCTTAATTAAATAGTATACTATAATTATTATCATTAATACATCACAGTTAAAGCATTATAGCATCGGCGTTATGGCAAAAGGACGAATATGTATTTTTTTTGAGAAATAGTGAATAAGGATATAATGGTAACATAATTTGTCACCTGCCGTAACTAAAATAATATTAGTTGCTAATTATATTTGGATACAAAGATATCGTATCCACTCGAGTTTGATAAAGGAAAAGAAACGACCCTGTACGGCTTAATCATAAGACCGCTCCACGAGAAAGCCATAGAGGGATTTATGTGCAAGGCATTTTAATGTCCACCTTCCAGTGACGATGCACTCAAGAGTTCAACACGTAAGACTTCTACTAGGCGGAGGGATATCTCACAAACTTATTAGGCAAGGTAACATACAGAACAAAAACGGGTGGAGGAGGTAATATTAGAATTATGCCAACTGCCAACAAGTGACAGTGTAGTTCAAGTATGAAGTCCCCTCATACAAACATTTGCCATACTCTATGGTAAGTGAAATGTTAAAAACAATCACTTGCCACAATGACTAATCAGATATTGATATAATATAGAAGATAGGCGGCGGGGTAAAAGAACTGGACTCACCTCAAGCGGGTTCCAGTTGATCATCTGAAAGCGGACGATCGGTGTCAATAGTCGGGGCAGACAAAGTCCGATGTAGGCCTCCACGTAGGAGTCGCGCTGACTGAGGCGCCATCGTGAGAACTGGTGACTGATGAGGGCAACGTCGTGGAATTCATTGAGGACGTCGTCAAAGAGGTCTGTGGCGTCCACACGGATGTGCTCTGGACATGTAGAGGGAATGGAGGAAGTGAAAAAAGTATGTAGAGAGGGGGAAACAAACTGACTGCGGATTGTAAAGTGGTGAAGGCCATAATACAAATAATAACGCGTTTAACAACAAAACCTGTACAATGTACACTCAGTGGGTATAATGCAGCAATGGGTAAGTGCAACATAATGCTAGAGTGAGTTGAGAGAAGAGGGAATCAGGACAATCAATGTACAACGTATTTAGCGTTCATCGATAACACAAAATTATGCACAAATTGTCTCACGAGTTTTTATCACATTTTCACTCATAGCTTGATATTGGGGGGAAAAATTTTCCGTTATGATTATTACACATTTTTAAAATAACTATACTATTGTTTCACTATTATATATAATACATTACATATATAAAATACTACTACATATACTATACATTACTAAAAATACAATACAAATATCGTATTGTATGACATAATATAGTATAACTCTATAGTATAGCAAATAAGGAAAACAATGTTTCAATAAGAAAAAAATTATATTATATTTAAAAGAATGAATTTACTGAATCTTTGAGAAATAAAAATATCCAAAATAAATGTAGAAAAAATTTTTTTTAGCCGAACATATTTTTTCATATTGTATTTAACTTTTTTGGGTGTAAGCAAGCAGTGTCAAAGTGATTTACTGCTGGTAACTAACTGCGTACTTATAACTGCATTTATTTTTAATTTACATTCACAGAAGTTTGGATATATTATAAATAAATATAATTGATGAGGATTTTTTTTCTTAACTAATAAATAATTATATAACCTGCTTCATTATTTTGCGGTAAAAAGTTTATAAAGCAATAAAGTAATACAAAAACGTTGTATAATACGTTATAAATATTTTTAATTTACCATCTGAATAAAATTAATGGCGTTGTCAGTCTTGTTAAACCTATTAAGTTAACACGAAAGTCAGCTCGACCTACCTACTGTTCTTTGAACTGTCTATTAGTCTTATATAATCATGATGATTCTTTTTATTCTGTCTAATATCACTTTTCCATTTAATCAAAATCTGTGTTAGGTTTTGACACGTATCTCAACTGTTTATAGTATAATACAATAGCCAGGTTCATGACATATCGTCAATAATATGATCAACATACGTGTATCACAAATTGTTGAAACACGAAAGATACTTAAATGGCAAAATACCATGTGTCTATTTTCCTGAAAAATGTTATTGCTATCTTTTACAATTAAGACGGAAACGTACGTTGGTTGACTCAGAAAAGTGTCAGTTTAAAATTTTAATTTATATTGTAAAATTATTTAGAGACAAACTAAGTAATCGTAAGTTATTCAAGGACAAACATACTGGTGATTATAGAACTAGTCCTTTTTTTAATCCCTTGGGACAAAAAATACGTAAAAGCAAATCATCGTAACTTTTGACGGTCTCCTAATTTAAACTTGAAATGAAAATGAGAAGTCAATTATAATTTAATAAAAAAAGAAATTTAAAAAAATGTATTCTAACATTTTGATATGTTGAGTTATGATGTTCTAGTATAGGTCTATGTGTACAGGAAGGCAAATACTGAGTGATATGATGACCATTTAGCGGTTTACAAAATGGTTTATCTCAGAAAAACGATATATTGTTTCAACCAAATTATGCGTTTGTAAAAAAAACACTGTTTAACTGAATAGCACTGGGAAATCGGTCAAATCGAAAATGTATTTTATATGTAATCTATTTCGAACAACGATTTTTAAGTTTTCTCTTCATTTAATCCTTACACTGTCATCTATTAGATATACTATTTTTTACCAAGCCGTTTACTAAAATATTTAACATGTAATTGTGTATACAATACATAAGAAAAATGTGCACCATTAAACATAAAGTTGTTGAGTTGTTTAAAGTATTAAGGAACAGTTAAAAATGGAGCATATCTTGACACAACAATTACTTTTGATTGAGTATTAAATTTTAATTTCATGAAATATAATTTTTAAAAACTAGTCTATAAAAATGTAACTATAGATAAACTAAAATGATGTCGCATGCTGTATATTTTATGATTTATACCGGTGTTTCAATATTATAGTTATCATGATGTAATTTTTTTAATTAGTCATATTTTTGGATATTTTTTGAATTGTCGATAACTAAATTGTCGATTACAATATAGTTACTTTATACCCACATTTTCTGAAATATATTTTATTTTCCAGTTTAAAAAAATTTGGAAATTCCTTCAAAATGTCTGAATTTATAGATTATGCAATTTTATTAAAATAAATCACTGGCCTGCGTACCATTCCATATACACAAAATTTGGAGAAATAATTTAATTACATTTAGAGTTTGTCATGTATAATATAACGAGGAGACGTCTCTCTGTTGTATCACAGACGACATATTTTAATTGCCTTAAATATAACTATGCATAATAATAGTTTATACGATAGTCACTTTTTTTTTTAATAGCCTGTATGAAATTTCAAAGAAGAATTTGGTACAAGTAGGTGGGTTAGTCTATCTTTTGTAATGAATATTAAATTATATCGCAAGACTGGTTTTATACAGTCTGAACTGTTACAATGCTAATTTCAACGCATGTAATATTTTTATATTTCAATAGATCAGGATTAATATAATACACTCAACTTTTTCAATTTATCAAATTTATGACAAACTGGGATTATTTTTTTCATCACTTTTGTTTAATGTCAAGTGTAATACTAAGAAACTGAACTAAGGCTAAATAAGCTGCTAACACACTCAACTTTAAACTAAAAAATCTGCCTTGAAATAATATTATTTTTAAATCTTTCAAGTAACGTAAGGTCAACTGTTTCGTTATAGACACACATGCAGCTTACGCAATATATTATTGTAATATCATTTCAGTGAATAATATTTATTATACGCAGCATACTCCGGTTTAAATTTACACATCAAGTGATAAACCACAAGTCACGTATTAACGAATTGACGAATTAAAATTAATAAGAGTTACTTAGAATAAGTATAAAAATTTTAGTTTATATTTCAAGTTTACTTTTTATATTAAAAAAAGTTACACATTTATTTAAAATAAAAATTATATTTATAAAAAGCATGGATAACATGTACGGATATTGACTATTGTAAATATTAATAGTTTAGTTGATGATATTAGAAATGGTCAAGCAAGCCTCGTAGAAAACTCGTTAGCCTTCATTATGAGAACTGGACCGGATATGGAAACGTATTCTGATCTCATAATAAAGGGTACTGGTCAAGTTTATAGTTTATCGAAATTTGACTGTAAAATCCTTTTTTCTAGCAGGCGTAAATGGTGAATAATAGAAAAAGATATGTATAAATAACTGTTTGATTCTGTTTCAGTGATGTAGGTATTGAAAGTCAAATAATTTATCAGAATAGCTTGTACGTTTAATGATGAATTATGAAGATAAATAAAAACAAGTAATGGTCACTGTGAGGAATGCAAAAGAAAAACCACAATAAAATTTTAAGTTTATTACAATTAATACATAAAAAAACCAAGCTTTCACCTTTCATCAAGAAGGCATAATCATGGTGTGAATATTACAATTATTGTGTTAGTTATTTTACATATTACACATAGAATGTTAGCTAATTGAAATTTAGCGAATTACGAATCAACCAATGACGAATTAGCAGGTGTAAACACTATTATAAAAGATAGAAAGGAACTCTTGGAATAGAAAATGTGACTAATTAAGCAGAATGGAGAATCAACGGGAGCATATACTGTCGAAAATGGTGAATATTGTTAAGTTAATCATAAATCTAGTCTGATAATTAAAACCTTTGAACATTTAAATAATTATCACTTATAAATAAAACCTCAAACAACTGCTGCGTGTTAATCGTAGCTGTAATATGTTAAATTATAGTTATTAGTGTTTAATATAATTAATAAAATATTAAAAGCCCAACTTACAGTCACGGGCATCCTAGATATCTATATGATTAATACACATTAAAAGTATTTAATATAATAATAATCGATGTCAATTATACTAATAAACATTTGTATGTTATATTGACATTATTAAAAAGTTTAATTTAATTTAGTACATATATATAATATTTATATTTTATGGACGTTAATTCTCGTAATATTTTCATATAAAATATTCCTTTATTTTACTATAAACGAATAAAATAAATAAGTTAGATATTATTATGAATAGACAATTAACCAATTAAATTGCAAAGACGCTGAGAAAGTTAGAGAACTGTTATACTTGCTGCCGGCATTCAGAATCTAAAACAATTTCGACTTACACGGCATAGAGAATGCCGGGCATCTAGTATGACCATCTAAGTCGACGCGGCATACGGGACGGGCATCCCGGATGCCTGTGTAAGCTGGGCATAAATATTGATTGAGCATTTTAATTCGCGAGCCCGTAAACAAATAAACACACGACATTTGTAGAGAATATTATAACATGTTAGCAAACTTCGTTTTCACAGTTCACAAGCTAGGCTTTCGTCAAATGACATTGTCATCAGCTACAGAGTAATAACAATAAAATATTGTTACAATAACAATAACAATTACAATAACAATAACAATTTTTATGTGACTCTGCAGAACACATTTGTTATTGTTACGCCGACCGAATTAAAAATTCATTGAGGAAGTTTAATAATATACATATAAGTAGTGTTTACACATGGACTGAGCAATACGCAATTGAAGTTTAAGGTGTAATAATGATCAATCAATCTGTTACTTCTTAATGTTACTTTGATAGTAAAGGGGGATTCATAGGGACAAATTGTATCTCAATTATTTATATTGTAATTTTTAAAATATGAACAGATTCCAGTTTCAGTCAACACAAAACATTACTGCCAAATTATACACCCCCAGTCATTAATAACGCCCCCCCCCCATTTTTTATTAATTTAAAAAAAATTCAATTATTTATTTTTATTGTTCTAATATTTGATTTAATTAAATAAGACTTATGTATTGTATCAATCAACAAGTGGTGGCCCTGAAAAGGACCGTTTTTGCGTTCTCAA
>JAUZND010021072.1:0-16261 GCA_034780555.1 Coelogynopora nodosa | reverse complement strand
AACACATGTACCAACATAGCGCATCAACACATGTACCAACATAGCGCATCAACACATGTACCAACATAGCGCATCAACACATGTACCAACATAGCGCATCAATTCAAATAAATAAAAAATATAAATGTTATACCGTTACTTTTTTAAAGAATAACTAAAATTAAAAAATGTATAGTTTTTGTGGTTTTTGCACCATATCACTAGATTCCTATTGTTAAAATTCTGATTTAAAAATATGTTTTAAACTTTAAAGACCGCCTCTTATCGTAAATTAAAAACTATATGGGAAGCAAAAAATGTTAAGACTTCGGAAAAGCGAATTACACAACACTTTATTGTCAATAGAATTTGTTAATCACATGTTGAGCTAACCGAAAGTGAAATTCTAAAAATAAGTAAATACTAAGCGCAAAGCCTGTACAAACAGCAGAAAGACAGAGTACTACCGGTTTCGAGCTATTCAGCTCTCATCAGGTACCCTTGTCTACCTACTGATGACTGGATTACAAGTAGTACTTATTTAAACCCCAAACAAATCGTAAAAAAAGCAATCCAAATAGTATAACATCAGAGGTAGTAATTCAGGAATATTCACCAGCAAAAACCACATGATGTGAATAATAATAAGTAAGCACCAAGCGCAAAGCCTGTACAAACACCAGAGAGACAGAGCACTACCGGTTTCGAGCTATTCAGCTCTCATCAAGTAACCTGCTCTAATACAATACTGATTAACTGTGTTGGCTTATATGTTCTTACTGAAATATTTCCTAGTGAATAAAAATATATTATTATAACTATTAAAATTAATTAATAAACACAAATGTAAGGGATTTTAGAATGTCGATAAAAATTGTCAAAATACGTATACATTTAAATTAATTGTGAAATATACAAATAATGAATTATAAAATGTTTAAAGTAATTATTACATTCTTTAAATTAAAATTGTTTGATTATTTTTGCTACTTGTTTTAATGCCAACCTTGAAAACTAGTTATTTATTTCTACGTATTTTTCGCCGGATTTAAGTCACAACCTCCGATAATTTGTTTCATTTAAATTAAAATGCAAAACATACAATTAGTCTTTTTTATATATTTTTATTTTCAACAGCTACAGTTCAGTCATTAGTATGTAATGAAAATGAATATTATCACTATATTATATGTAAAGTAGTAAAAATCATTAACTTTATACATTATTTCAATTAACTTATTGAATTGTAAAAATCAATGACTTATATTTATAATATTTATGTATGAAATGTCTGTCAAACTGCAGTTACCGCACGATTTCAATTCGCCAGATTATAATTATTTTTAAAATCGTCATGGTATACAATATTACATGACAATTTTTGAACGTTTGTTTGCGGATTACAATGAGAATATATGCAAGTTTTGTATTAGAGTTATTATAAAGGTGATCATGTATAGGAATTTGCAGTCTCATTAAATCTCCTTATTCTAGATTGAGAAAAGTGAATGAATGTTACATTTTATTAATGTCAGCATTAGGTCTTTATTATTAATGTCAGCATTAGGCCATTATTTTTGATGTCAGCATTAGGCCTTTATTGTTTAGTTAAAAAGTTTAAAAAAACAAACAAAAAAATCAATATTTGCGGATATGAAATAGTTTTATTCAACATAAAGATATTTTATAACGGATAGTGTAACAATGATTGCTATATAAAGCACTTCTTATAATGTAGCTAGCCATTTTGGCGAAAGGAATTATATATATGTATATACATATATATATAAATTTATTCATCGTTATTTTGCTCTGTTTTCATTAGGTTAATTACCATCCGGATACCAAAGACAGATTGGACCCAACATCACAGAACGAAAGGCCAGAAAAGATTTTTATTATTCATAACTTATATTTCCTTCATCTAAGTGGCCTCAATAATATAAAACGACCATGTATAAGCGATCAATATTTAATTAATCTGAAATTAATTCTTTTTCTGCTTAATTAGTGGTTGTTATTATTTATTTTATCTTTGTAATTATTGATGATAATGATTAATCTTAAATTTTCTGATCAAGATCCAAGTATAGATCGATAATTCCTACTCATTACTGTGTTTTATTTACAAATCATTTATAGTCTTGTCTAACACGAGTATAGAAAACCTTCGCAGAGGGAGATTTAAAAAAGAAGCTCATATTTGTACTGCAGCATACATGTATAGGCCTATTTATGTTTAATTATTCTTTATTGGCTTTTGGTTAATATAATGTCTGTCGTTTTAAACATAATATCTGAAACATTTATTATCGTCACGGAAATATAGATTAACAAAATTGTAAAATTTTCATACATATAATTGAACACAATTACGTTATATAGATATATTTTGATCAGTATATAACTTAATTAAAAAGCGAAATTAAAATTAGATTACTTTTTTCCCATGGAAAATACAGATATCTAAAAATCATGATAAACGTAAAGTATCTAATACACGTATATAGACATAAATATAAGATGTACTTTCATGCTTGTTGACGATGATGATACGGATCATATTATATACAAAATAACAAAATCAGTTATATTTATACCATTTCATGCAATATTATAGGAATACAAAATTGGACCGGAATGTAGCATCTGTTCCAGAGGACATCACAACAAGTATATAATTACACATCTACTTTGCCTGCGTAAAAACAAAAAGCACATATTGTATATACTTTATCCCTTGTTTTGTAAACTCATCGTGCAAATGTGTATGAAACATGTATTGATTGCAGGGGAACTAAATATACATATTATATAACAACGAAAGAATATATTTCACTCAGATTGATATTTGACCATTCATTGAAGTTGAACCTATTTGTAGAGCCGCCTATATTTATACGACATATTATGCTCGGATTTAAACTGTATAATTAATTGTTTTGTACTAAATAGACAAACCGTTTAAGTTAAGTTAAATATAGTGCTTCACTTTTTGTATGTAATTAAGTAGATAGGACATGTTCATTTGAAATTTCTCATAAAGAAGCAATGTTCATTAAAACAAATTAACAGCTTTCCGTGACAATAAACGTAATTATATTCGTTATTTTTTAAATATTTAAAGTACAATGATAGTTAATCCAAAGTTTAGATAATAGCTAATTGTCTGTAGCTAATAGCTAATTAGTCTGTTGCAAGATAAAATATTGTATATGTCAACTATTGTATTTTCAACTATAGTATTGTCAAGTTTTTGTATTAACTGTTATTTAATAATTAATTAATAAAAAATATGTTTATGCTCAACCGTGAATGAGTTGAGCATAAATATATTTTTTTATTAAGTTTATTTATTTACTCAAGTTATAGTTCCACAATGCGATATTGTTTTTTTCGCCATAACTGAGGGTCAAACACCGCAGAAAAAAGAAGTATTACCGAGAATTTCAAGTACATTGCATTAAATAATTTTACGAACAGATTTATAGCACACACTGCAAATACTTTTCTTACATGGTGTATAAGGTATGGCTATCTAATCTATATAGCTTATAAATAAATATATATATATACATATATTGTATTTGAAATCTATTGTTGAGAGTATATTTGACACATTCAAAAAATTACCCTGATAAATTTTACAAAATAATTTCGTTTTACTCAAATTTATTACTTTTTAATGATTTTTCAATTTTAGATTTTTATCTTACAGTAGTTAATTTTTAAAATTTAAAATTGATATTAAAAGTATTCTCTAATATCTTTCATATAATCATAAATAAGGCTGGACAATTTTAATAATGGCAAACATTTTACTAAATAATACATAAGAAAAATGCAATGTTATAAATGATTATATTCCGGATCATCAAAATTATAATTAATTAAATTAAGTGACATGTTCTTCAAAGTTCAATGTTAATAAAACCAAATGATGAGAATAATAGAATAATAGAATACTCAAAAGATCAGTTTAAGTATATTGAAAAACTGCTCTCGCTAGTGTAAGATTTTCCAGATACCTAATAAGTTACCTTATATGTTACCTAATAAGTTACCTTATATGTTACCTAATAAGTTACCTTTTGCCTTAATATTATTTGACACGCAATTATCAAATAATAGTAATAATAAGAATATATACAAATAATATATGTATGTTTTTAACCATACTGGATTTATTGCAATTTTCTCTATGTCGTAACTTGTTCAATTAATATATTTGTATCTTGCATTTTGTATCTTTTCATATACAGATTTTTATTTAAATTCAATTTCAATGAAATATATTTAAAATACGCTAAATTATGCTGTAAAATTTGTACCTTTCTAATCTAAGGAATTTGACAAAACTAAAATTGATTTAATATAACAAGACGTACATAACTTACAAGTTAACAAATCGATAATTAATAATCTTTTTTTGAACCGTATAATATATTTAAAAATATATATATACTTAATGTCGTGCAAAAATATAAAAACTATATGAAAATTATTCCCAAAACATACATTGGGAAATCTAGCTACTAATGGAGCCACCATACGATTTCACCATGTGTACGATTTCCAATAGGATTTTCTACATTATATAGGATCCACTAATTGTTCTGGATATTGTAAATGACAAACTTTGTTTATGTTGCATATATTACAATATTTTGCAGCTGAATATTTTACACGTAATAGAATTATTGTTATCTTTATATATAGATGCATGAAAATAATTTTTTAATATATAGTATACATAGTATATACAAACATATTCCCTTTGTTATATCTTTCGATGTTGTTAATTAACGATTGTTCACTCCAAAACTTATATTAACATATACACTATTAGCATATATTTTTGTACACATTTTTAAAAGGATATCTATATGTAGATGGTTCATGACATATAAATACGTTATTTGAACAAATTGCTCCTTGAACAATCAATATAATCAAAAAGCTATTCATGTGTGGATCCCTTTGATGATTGATCAGAATATATCATTATAATATGGTTATCTTGCCTTACCGAATCACTGGATTTTGGATAAATATACAATTTCTTTTCGTTTATTGCCCGGCGTAAAGGCTTTTCGTCGATAATTAAAAAATCAGAGCCATACATATTGTATATGACAACAATCAATACAAAATATATAATTCCGGTAACTATAAAAAGGAATATAACATGCATGTCGATAATGGAAGATATCTATGTTTTCGATAGATCTAAAAACTTAACGACCTAAACCGCGTAGAATATAAAGAATATAGTATGATTTATTTTCAAGACTGTTATAAAGACTGTTTTATGATACTTCAAAAGTCAACAGCTTTACAAAATATTGTAGCTGGAAAAATACTATTTGCGTGGTTTAAGAGATTTCACGTGCAATTTCGATTATATATTCAACTATATATCATAAAATTACGGCATATATTTTCGTCTTATCATTCATAATTGTCCCCGAAATTATTTTGCGAAATCCAAATATTTGCTAAAATCTGCTTTGGATTAGTTCCAAAGCAGTTTAATATAATTCTAATTTAGCAAAAGGAAACGGTTTTTCGGTGGTTTTCTCCTTCTCGTTAACAATGTTTAATTTTTAACATATATATACAGGCCTATATTGTATATGCAAAAATTATGTCGTCAATTACCGAAGCTCACATTCGCTAACCCGTCGCAAATGAAATACCAAGTAGAGCATTCACGTCTGTTACAAAGGACATTATTTTATTATTTCAGAAGGTGCATTAATTTGATATGGTGGTTAGAAAACAGTTAACAAATTTCATTTTCATCAAACAAATGACAATATTTTTGTAATCTATTTAACATAATTACAAATCGATTTAAAAACAAAAATAACTCCTGTCCATCACAAATAGTTCAATCATCGATGTATAGCGCTGTTAAACTGGAAGCAATATAGAAGTTCACTTCCTGATATTATTTGGAACATTTTGGTGTGAAACCGGAGTCTAGCGTCCTAAATTTTTTTAAATCACGAAACTAGAGAAGTCCATCAAAAATAATGTATTAAGTAAAATCAATGCAGAATACGATCAGGAGGAGATAACAATGTATAAAACATTGTATTGTTGATTAATTGTTACCAATATCTTTTCGACACTGCCTCAACAACCGTTACGGTATGTGTTGTTTGTGCATGCGGCCTGTCAGCCATGATAAAATTCAAAATTTACGCAAGTTTACCGGAACTGTAATTATTTAAACAAGTATTTAAATATTGACCGATGAATGATAAAATTTACAACAGCAACGGTTTTCTCGATGTGAAATACGTATCAATCGAAAAAGAAATTAATAAGTTAAAAGTTAAATCGGTGTAACTTAATTGCATATCTATGAATTACAAGATTAAACGTTATTTACTACTACGCTCTTGAATGAGTTGTGGACTTCTAAATGGATTTTCACATGAATTGTTTACTGTAAATATTGAACATAGTCACTTTATTGTATATGCAATTATTTATTGTATTGTTTATGATATTCATATTAATATTTTCTTATACATATAGTAAATATATTTAATGACACTATAACTACACATAAAATTAATAATAAAATATTCTTCATATATCTAATTTAATTTTATAGTAAAGCAAATTAAAATAAATATACTATATCTATGAAAACCAAAAAGCAAAAAATCTTGATATAAATATTATGAATATTTTATATATTATATTGTAGTATTGTGTAGGTTACTAATTTATAATTAAAGTATTTGAAAAGCAGCATCAAGTACAATTAAAATTGGTCTATAAAATGTTTTTCAATGTGAGTACACCTTATCAACTTCCAATATCACACATTTTCTGCAATCGTCAATGTTAATTATATCGGACAATTATCATCATGGTTGGAAGCCGAAAGAACTGTCGGATATGATAAAGAAATAATTTAAAAGACACTGTGTAACGTTAATCTAGAAAAAATAAGTTTCTCTCATTCACAATAAGCAAACAGTTCACGTGATATAAATTTCTTTTTATTCTTATTTTCATCTATATATAGTGGTATAGTCGTCTTTGCATGTCAAAATTATCACAAATAATTATATAATGCTCTATTTTATTAATATATAATATTTATTGATGCTTGAATCTCTCCCCTGATCATATTACAAAAAATAATAAAAAAATAACGCGCATAGAACGAGTGCAATTGCCAGAGGAAACTCCTCCAATCAGGGAGTTCCTTCGTTGTTCAGTGTCTGAGTAAAATCATGATGACCGTACTGAAGAGGCGATAGATAGAATAACTCTCGCGCGTAACTAAAAATAACATCACAAAGTGGACGTCAGGGAGCACAAGTCATAATTCTTGGAGAAACCTTTCAAGAAGTTGTCTCTGGGAAAGACACAAAATATATCGAAAATAAATCCTATATGTATGTGCACTATATCCCATCGTGTGTATAATCCCGGATTGATTGGGTGGAAGTTTAGCCTTCACAGCGAGTACGATTCGACAGTTGGCGGGCAGCTTTGGTGTAACCCCTGAACCTATAGACGGATATACTGTAGAATTAAACAGAGCAGGGCGCGCGCTGTTGCCATGTTTGTTGCTAGTAGAATGTAGAAATTTACTTGACACAACTTTTTGTCCCGTTAGCAAGCGAGCAGCAGAACAACTACAGCGCCTGCAGCAGGAGCAAAAGCGGCACCTGTGTTGTGATTTGGCGTCGTCAATGTCAGCTGGAATCTTCGGCGAGTGAGAGTGTGTCTTTTATTCTGTCAATCGGGGCGTCACCATTGCTTCTTCCCCAGTCACGACGGATGACGATGAGGATATGGGGGATCGCAAGGTTCGACATCTGGTCAAGTCAGTCACAATTATGAGTCAGAGTTTTGAGGAGTCCTCTTCCGCGCTTTCCGGTCCACCCTCCAATCATGTCAAAATGAAATCGCTGAGAAGAAGGGGAGATGTAAGTGTCCAGGGCTTTAATAATATTTTTGATATTCAGTATATTTATATATGAAAAAGTCAATTTTTAAAAAATATATTTTTGTATATATTTTTTTAATTTTTTGTATAAAGTAAAGCAACATTAAAAATTATCCATAATCATTGAAGGAAAAACAAATAGATTTAATATCCTTATAAACTTTTTCTGAATAAACCTAAGAATGATTTCAAACAAAATTATCACTAATATATTATAATTTTAAAATACTGTTAAATAAAAAATCTATCATACCATATATAGTTATATTCTCGTCAGACAAGTAAGGACCATTTGACTATACATAGTGTTGAATAGAATATTGCGTTTATACGTTATACGACCTCCCCGTTTACGATTGAATCATATTTGGACACTGTCGAAACATTTCTCAAATTAGTAATAATCTATAGATGAGGCTCATTCGGCACTCAATAAAAGAAGCGATCTATGATATAAAATCTTGTTATATATATGATCAACGTTCATGGATACAAAAGTATGTTAAGTGCCTAATTATGCCTTTCCATTTTATACTATGTAGAATATTGTTAATGTCAATTCGGAAGAAGCGTATATATATGTTGAAATGTTAAATATATAATTAAAGTTTGTTGGTGAATTAATTATTAGAAAAATCAGTAGAATAATTTTCGGAAATCATTAATTGAATCACGTTTTCAATGTCTAGATGTTCTTCAGCGAAATAGCGTGCAACATATTTTGCTAATATCAAAATATCGACACTTTCTAACTGATGAATCAAAAGTATTATACTAAAAAATAGTTCAATGATCAATTAACCTATAACATGGAGACTAATTATTATTTTAAAAAGCATAACAAATATATTTTTTAAATCACTGTCGGAGAGCCCCACCAGCAAACACTTGAGAATAAACTAGGTATTTACAATTTTCTTCCATTGTGGAGAGCACCTATGAACAATATTTTACGCCATCTTTTAAATCTTCATGATTTTCATGAATGGACATTTATCTGCACTATATAGTTGAAATTCAACCGCACTAAATTACATAAAATCACGTTTGTGAGTTTAGGAATATGTGCGTGTGCTAGAAAATATGTTGTGCAGAATATTGTGAAATTTAGTAAGCTAATAAAGAGCTTGTATTATATAATCAACGTTCAGGATCAGATTAACAGTGATTGGGTTTTGGAGATGACACTATGATGATGGCTCTAATCTGGTATTCCGGGGCTCTGCTAACGTTGGATAAAATATAGTAAAAAATTGTTAAAAAAAATAAAATACACTACCGACAGCTCATTTGGAAATAATAGCTTTTTAAATAAATAAAATTCCCTGTTTATAAAGTGCACTATTCATTCTTAATTTTTTGCGCATCTGCTTTGTATACAGCAACAAAAAACTTTGAATGATACTATACTGACCCATCATTTAATAATAAATAATTATCTATACATGCATAAACAATGGATTAAAATTTAAAAAACGTTTAATTTAAGTATAATAAATATAGACTTTTTATCTATCAAATAATAATAATATTTATGTGTTTTATTTATTAATAATATCATTGACACGCGACGTTTAAAAAGTTTTAAACAAAATAATATGCCTCATAAATTCAGATGTATATTTAGTTCAAAACATTAACATAGCGTTTCATAGGTTCACATATTATTTTACATCTAATTTTGTCCAAATGTAATATCTTTACAATACCTTCCTGAAGCACTGATAACAAAGTCTATAAAGAAGGTATAAATAAAAAAACATACATATATTTGAACTTTCATAAACTCAATGTATATATATAGTCTTTTATAAACTTTGCAAATGAAAATAAATATTAAACGGAAAAAAAATTAATACTTAGCTGCGTGGTCATATCACTTTTTTATTAAGCCTTCATTTTAAGTCCTACCTGAAATCATTGAAAAACTTTTTCTTCAATGTTAAAAAAAAATTAATTTGTAATGGCAATTATTTTGGAATCTGACTTAGAAATATTTAAATAGAGTTTACATTTACAGTAAACCTATTCAAAAGAAATTTCGAAATGATCACAAATATAATTTGAAGCCCTTCAATCAAAAAGGATTAAAATTTTCCACTTCCCATATGTATTGTATAGCCAAGCGATGAGCAGTAATGTTCAGTTATTGAAAAAAGCTCTATGTGTAACTATAATTTGGTATTATACATAGCGGGCTCCGATGATTTTCGTTCATCTTTTGTTTTTATTTGATGAATTTATTGGCTTGCTGTTAACCTGTTTCCGCCATGCCATCTGGGAGATTATACTAACTATATAATATGGTATATATTGTACAATAGAAATTATGGTTGTCACCTCACTGACACCATTTTAGTAATTGTTAAATATTGATACTGTTAACTCGCGCTGAGTCTCCACAGTTCTGGTCGTGTTCAGTGAAAAATATATAAATTAATTAATGTAAACATGTAAAAACCTCGACCCTTCTGTTGGTTTTCAACAACCTTCAATTTAACAGTAGAGGTGGTAAAATGGTGATTTATTATTATTTTTTTATTCAGATTGTTTGAGTCATTTTAAGAGAACGTTTCATATGTTTTGGGGATTGAACTTCAGAAATTGTTGTTTTGATTACAAAATACTTTAGAAATAAAATAAATTAGATGCATAAAGGTTTTAGTAGAGTTGCGGGCACAATGAAGGATCAATTTTATATCTAGAAATCTACACGTTGAAAATATCATTGGCATTAAACTATGTTAATTAAATACTCGTAGATAACCTTCAGATGAGGTAGTATACACAATTATTCATACATACATAACCATTCCTTTTTAAGGACAATTATTTCACACTTTACCCACATTGATAGTTGGCAGATACCGACATAAAGTAAAATCTGTATTATAGACTGAAACAAAGTTTATTTTTAGTGATTCAAACAATAACAGCTAAATAGAGTCTGTGTCGCTGAATTATTTAAATCTAAATCATTGGACTGAAGTGGTATATTTTCAAATACTTATTTATCTACATGTATCCATTTATTTATGTATCCTTGCATGTTAAAAAAAACTTAATTACTGAAGAGGTTCTGTAGATGCAGGCTACACACTAAAAATCATTCCATCGCAATTTGCGCTTCTACAAAGAAACTTGCTAAATAAAATTAAACATAAATTAGTGTTATTTATCATAATCTATTTTATAACTGTAAATCAGATAATATTAAGTTTCGGTAAAATTTACAAAACTTTCGCAGCATATAAAAATATATTTATATTTATATTACATATTAGAATATATCATATCATATCATATCATATCATATCATATCATATCATATCATATCATATCATATCGTATCATATCATATCATATCATATCATATCATGTCATATCATATCATATCATATCATGTCATATCATATCATATCATATCATACCACGAAATTGGTTTTGATAAATTTATTTAAGTTATGCCAATATTATTCTATTAAAGTGAATAAATACAAACAAGAATAAACTTTTTTGTTATTATTATTTTTATACAATGATTATTTATGTTATATATAAAAGCAGATTTTATAATTTATGTAAATATTTAGATGGTTAAATAATTAAACAAATTTTGCTTATTTTATTTTAGTTATTAATAATATAGAATTTAATGAAAATTAATTAATCGAAAATGTCAAGTCAACTGAAGTAGTAGTTCATCAAAAAATAGGACCACTTTGATTTTTAAATAAAATTATTGACGTTCAATAAATTACTGCTAGAAATGCATTTCAACATTTAAAACATATGTATTAAATTTGCAAACTTTTTGGCTAACTACTATTTCTTCCAATATTTAGTGATTAAAATGTATTTAAAATATTAAAACATATACAAATAATACAGCATTTAAAAACAACAAATGAAATATTTATTTAGACAAAATCAAACTATTCTTTTTAATCTACGAGTAACCTAATACAAGTTTCTTTAATGTCCAATTTCATGATTAACAAATACTAAGAACTGTACTGTACATCAGTGACAACGTTATTAGTGACTATGTTTTAATACGGCATAACGTATGACGTATGTCACACGAATAATTTCAATTAAAAACTTGTTTCCTAAGACTTTCTATTTATTATTTTCTAACACTTCTGCCCAGGGGCGCACCCAGAGGGTGGGTACAGGAGGTACCGTAGCCCCCTCAGATAAATGAAGGGTATATTTTTCAGATACTAAGGGCCTATTACGATAAAACTATATATATTTATTACATGCATATACCTATGGTTATGAAAAAGAAGTTACAAAGGACATGTTATTCTATATTTATCTATATAATATAGCGAAATAATACATACTGTAAGTTACTATTGGGACGATATTTTATACTTTTACGATGTACTCCTTATAAGAAAAAATCCTTGGTGCGCCCCATTCCTGTTTAATTATACTATAATTTTAAGCAAATTATATATTGTTTGGCATACACTTTTTACATGATCATAACAGTTCCGCTAACTAGAGCCTCATTTTAATTCATGCATACTAAACGTATAATAAGTAAAAATAATCAAAACGTCAGCCAACCTGCTTTCCGATAATGGGAACGTCGAAATAAAAAAATATATAGCAATCGATTTTTCAAATAAATCATTAGATCAAATGTTTCATCGATATTATTAGAATGAAAAGAAAAGAAAGTTTAGTAACACATATAAACTTGTTTCATTGAAGGATGCATTATGAAGTTTAATCAGGGGCCGAGTCAGATATTTAATCTAGGGGGTCACAACATTCAAGGGACGCAAATTGTATTAACGTTTTATAACATTTCTAAGGATTGTTCCAATGTTTTAAGTACTAAGGGCACAATACTACCTCATAGAATCGCCTAACTCCTGTAGTGGGGGGGGGGGGCGTGCCCCAAGGCCACCCTGGATCGACCCCTGTAAAATGAAGGCTAATATTATTTAAATAACAGAAAAAATACATTTCAAAACAAGAAAGCTTTATAATATCACTGACTGTAGTATAGTGGTGTAATATTTTACTGTACATAAAAAATATTCAAATATAGAAATATCTGCCAGCTAGAATTCGCGCGCCGTATGCAATTATCCAGCTTTAAATAAATTGAAAAAGATAAATACTGCTTTCTCGTGCTAGTCAACGGGTTATGAGTTCGCCGACAACGGAAATAAAGTCATTTTAGCCGTTGGGGATGATTATAGATGAACAGTTCACGATGCGATATTCGCCCACACACCTGGTGAAATATTCTTCCATTTTAATTTTCAATATATAAGAAAGAGGGATCAGTGTTACCCCAACAAGTATTATTTTCGAAGCTGAACTTAAATGGCCGCTATGAATAAGATGGTTGGGGTTATAGATAACGTACTTTATGGATAAACTTAATGATATACGCGATGTACATTATGTTATGGATTAAATTAAATACGTTGTCTATAATTATCTAATATAATTGTTTTGTTTTCTTTGCAGAAATTACTTATACAATATGACAACAAATAATGTTTTAATGATGTCAACGTATTCCTTTTGTTACTATCGTTTTATGAAAATTAACATTGTGGCATTCTAATTAAAAAACAACAATTATATATAAATATCATAAGGTTTTACATAAGACGTATTAAAAATGTCAATATTGTATGAACTCAGAATTAGGATGTTAGGAGGTTTTTTCACCATATCTGCCGTATTTTGCTATATGAGTTAATTACCTGTGAATTGTCGAATTAACTTATTTATTGTCGAAACATTGTCGCAACCATTGCACAAAATAATTTTTTCCAAAACGTATTCTTTATTTATAAATATTATTATATAATTCAATAAATAGTAAGAAATAATTTTATATTTCATATAAATATCCTTTTAACTTTTTTTTATAAAGTTACTTTATTTTTCCAAAAAATGTCACAATCTTACAATATAATGTTAAGCACTATTAATATGTTCCGCTATTGTAGCTGTAAATACTTAATCAGAGCAAACTTTATATTACTATTTTACACCATTTCAATAATTTATTATGCTTTCGATTTATTATTTTAATATTGAAAATTGTATACAAATATATATTATATTTTGAAATATGTCAACCTTGTGACCCTTCCCAGATAGACATGTTTTTAGGGTTTCCTCGAGAAAAGGAAATTAACTATATTTAGAAAAATACCATGAAGTTTAAATTTGGTACTAAACATATATTGTCGGTTATATAGCGAGAGGCGTTTAAAAATTGCGTGGAAGTTTCGTAATTTAATTTATAATTTTCAAAATTGGATATTTATCCTTCAGATTCATACCCAGAATATTTCAGCCAATAATAGTAATAACGATAATAGAATTATTTATACATGTTAGTTTTTAATTTTTATATAATTTTTAAATATGTTAAAAACATCTACACAAACTTTCTTAAATAACCGCACAATTCTAGATAAAATCTTTTCGGCCCCTTTACAATAGTGCCAATAACTCAAATTATAGTGGAAATGTCTGATATGCGTTTAATATTGTATGTATGTATGTTATATTAAAAAAACTATAATATCATATCATTTTCAAATAATTTTATTACGATATTTTGCTTACTTCAAAATGTCAGTCTTTAAAATTGTCATAAACTAAAAGTATATACTTTATATACTATACTTATAAATAAAATGTTGAGATAACTTGTAAAATTTGTTTAACAATATTTTATAAAATATACCCTACATTAATTTATTGTATATTATTATTTTTGTGCTTATAAATAATTATTTAATAAAGAAAAAGGACAGTTTAATTCGCATTGCTATTTGTTTACTCTATACCCGTTTTGTTATGATCGCATTGACTCGTTTATTGGATTCGACTTATGGCGCAATCAAATTATGCTCTATATTTTAAATCATCATATTTTATTCGATCTACATCCGAAAATAAACTGACCAATATGCGTGATTGTGTGATTTGAAAATTATTTCTTATATAATTTTAGTTTATAACAACGCAAAGATATTAGAAAAATAATTAATTTTTGATTTTACCCACAACGTTTGTCCAAAAATTTATTTTAAAAGAAGTTTATTTGAGTTATCGAATTATCAAAAGCATAAAATATAATTAAATTGATAAAGATAAACAAAAAAAGGCCTGTCCGGTCATGCCTCAATCGTTTTGTGTAACTTTTAAAACATGTTTTAGTTTACGATAATCACATTTATATTAAAATTTTTCAGATGTTATCTAGTTGTATATGTATTTTCTTAATCAATTTATTGAAACCTTTTTGTGTTTCTTTTATCCGATTATAACATTTTTGGAAAGTATAAATACTATATGCATATTATTTTCAGTAAATTAAGAATAGTTTTTCAAACTTTTCAAACGTATTAAAAATATTACTGCCGTATTTTAAATAAATGTTGTTCCAGAGGAAATCTACATTTAGATAAAATTTTATTTATTGTCCTTATTTTTAAAATATTTTTATTGTTAAATATATACATATAAATTAGAGTCTTTTATTGATTCTTCATCCATGATCTGTTTTCTTTCTTTTCACAAAACATTTAGGATGACTTCTGAAATGCTTATATTTTACTATATATACTCATTTGTTGACATGAATTTCTGTTGTTAATTACATATTTTATTTTATATTTTTTAGTCTTAAAGTTTAATCGAGTTTTATTATTATACACAACATTTAATGTATAATAGTCTCACATTGTAATATTAAGTAATATAATCATTATATTAGATTTTTACCTTATATAAATGATCACATTCTGTTCCATTCTTCAACACTACAGTAAAACAAACAAAAAACAGAAACAAAAAGGACCATAAATTATCAAGGCGACTGTCAAATAAGAAACAAAATTTAATAATAATATTGAGATGGTTTGAGGGAAAAAACAATATTCATCATAAGCTCAAATATAATTTTAAATATAAAAAATTAAGCATTTCAATGCCTGAACTCTAAAACGTAGTTTTTTATACTTACAAATATGTTAAACTTATATATTATATTATAAGTTTTTCTTATATAAAAGTCATCAACTACCGTTTTTTTTATTGAAAAGCAATACTTTTTAGATTATTTGAGAATAATTATACTCCATTAGTAGTATGGAAAGTGTATATCTAGGCCACCCCCCCCCCCACCGGAGCAAAATGATTTTGAATTTTCGCGCCAAAAATTTCGAATTTTTTTCAGCCAATCAGAATCGAGTATTTGATTTTTGGTTGCTATGGCTTCCTATTGGCCGATTTAAACAAGGT
>JAUZND010021061.1:8679-25496 GCA_034780555.1 Coelogynopora nodosa | reverse complement strand
GGGGGAGTAGGGGGGGGGGGTCCATGCCTCATAAATCTATTTATAACTGCGGCAGAATCGACCCTCCCTATACTACTTATATATAATATTAATACTGATCATTATTTCACAGTATATTCAAAAATTTATTCTGTATTATTAGTACCGTAAATCTTTCTAAACAGTATGTTATATATTTTGTTTAAATACTATCTATGAACGTATCTATTTTCTTAAAATTAGCAAAACTTATGTATTTTCAATTTGTAGTTTATTATTCATTTTAGTATGTTCTTGTGTTATGTATTAGTCAACTTCATCAAATTTTACATTCAAAATGTTTGGATTAGATAAAATATATATCAGAATAACCCTTACCAGGCACCAATTTCCTTGGTGTCCACCATAATTCAAAGGGGAGGACATGTTACGTGATGTTGAGATCATGGCAAGAGCAACGTTGGCAATGTTTTCCGCATGGTTCGGTATTTTTTCGGGAATTCCAGATACTATTACATAAGCATCACCGTATGCGTCACACTTAAGAATAGACAATATGAAGTATTGATATATATAATGACAATACAGCGCTATCAGCCCAAGCAGTATTGGCCGAAAAAATATTGACTAGGGAGTAAATATTTCATTTTATTTATGTATTTTATTTCATTTGTTAACCCTGGAATAGTTTTAGAAAATCTTGTTTGAATATGAGCAATGTCCAAGTCTTCTCCCCGCTTTTTTATTAATTCGCCAGAGCAAAATAAATACTCATATATTTAGGATTGAAACAAGTAAAACATCTAAGGCCTATATTTATTTTTGTTGTAAATGTATTAATTTTTTATATGCATATCATTCTTAATCTATTTCATTTTGTTACGTTAAATTGTAAAGGATTGTATAATGTAAGTTAAAACATTAAAATCTGAAAATATTTTTAAAACACGCGAATACATACAGACTATGTTTATAAAATATCGTGACTTAATAATAATTTACTAAGTGTTCAAAATGTAACCAGTATTAATGTTTATGTAGATTTATTTTACGTTACGCAAAATCTTACAGTATGGAAAAATATTATTTTAAAAATATAATAAGTACATTACATTCTTTTTTATTTTCATCGCAAAGGTTCTTTTTTATATGCAAATTCCTATAAAACCATAAACAATCAGGTTATTCAATATTTATGCTATTTATAAGTAATTAATAATTATAAAAATCTATAAAAATAATTTATTCAAAATTAATGTTTTTTAATATGAAAAAATATTTTATATTTTTATATTTAAAAAGCCGAATGATTTTCAATTATTTTTTTTAAATATATTTTTAAAATAATATAAGCTCAAATATAATAAATTTTAAGTTTTAAATATTATAAAAGTAATAGTATTAATTTAATTACCAAAAGTTGATTTAAAAACCCCCCACTTGAAATATAAAATACAAAAATAATAAAGAAAAAAAAGATTATATAAAACTATTATATTCTAAATTTATATAACGGATTTTTTTACAAACAACAAAAATTGAGTTAAAATTGTGTAAAAGTAGTATAAGTTATGAGTGTATATTTTTAATTAAATTAAACCATTGAAGATAAATAATACCGATAAAGAAGAAATGTAAAACATTAACGTACGTAAACGTATTAAGTTTATATATTTTTTATAATTTTTTAAATAAATATTACGCTTTTAAAAAATACATATTAATTGTCACATAAATTGTGCACTTTGTATTGATATTGAATACAATTATAAATGTGTTGGTTTTATAGATCAAATAATATTATTTTAAAAACTATAATGAATATTTTAAATGTCTTAGTTTCGGGTTTATATACTGGGGTCTGAAGCTTGATTTTTAAAATGTATTCCATCGTTTTATTTATCTTTTGATACATGTATTCGTACTGTAATATGTTGTACTTGAAATATATTTAAAATTAAAATAGTTTCGTCCACTAATATGGTACAAATAAGTGATAACCATTGTTATAGATAAACATTAAATGGGTTGAGCTGTGTTTAACCAAATTAAAATAATACATAGTTTCGCATAAAAAGATATTTACGGACAAATACCATTCCAAATTGAATACTTTTTAAATTTACTAGACTGTAATTTGTTTATCAACCATTATAAACCATCTCACCAACTGAAGAAATAAATGCTACCTTAAAAACATCGTGTGCTTTACAAAGTCTACTGAAGGCCACGTGCAATTGGTTGAGAAGATCGATCACCTCTTGAGGTCTACATGACTCCACCATGTGCGCAAAGCCGACGATGTCACAGAATAGAACAGTTACATTGCGATAAAGCCCTAAAATTTAAAACATTTCTTTTATGTATGTTTTAGAATGCAATTTTTTAATACACTGGAGAATTAAACAGATTAAATATTATACACTAATTTATAATATATAAAATGTGCTCAGCCATAAAATCAAAACCATTATCTTTGGATATGTACTTGAATATTTTAACCAGTTACACTATTTTGAATCCAATATACAATATATCATTCAGTTATTTGTAACAATGTATTTTGACTGTAATAATTGTAATTATATATATTATTATTAAATGTTGTTATAAATAATATATATTATAATAAATAATTAATAAATATAAATGTTATAGATATAAACTGACTATATTTTACTTAAAATAGTCTAATTAACATTATCACAAGTTAAACGACGTTGTCAAAATAGATTATTTATGCAACAATTAATTCTAATTTTGATTCTTAAAATGAGGGCAAATTTTTCTAATTTATTAATTAAAACAACACAAATTAATTATCTTGATATTCATTTAAGGTAAGCTTACTTCCTTCGACCTTTTGACCACTTTTGAGTATTTCGGCCAGAGCTGGAGGGACCATGCAGTACATATCGCCGTCTAGTTCATTGTAAGGGACCCCCTTGCCTTCGTGTCCCATAAAGTTTTCTAACCAATCACCCCTGATGAAATAGCCATAATAATTAACTTGAATTTACACATTAATTAAGATTATTTTACATTTAATAAAGTTATTTATTATACAGAAATTGTGTTAAACTACTTCTATTAAATATTCTACTTTCGCAAAGTTAAAATTAAATATTTTTTAAGCTAGATAATTAAAATAAATAAAACTTATTTAGACATAACTAGAGCTCATACCGTAAGCAAGAAACATGAGAATGTTAAAAGACAAAGATGGAATTTACATCAGAAAACATATTGTACTTATGTACAAATATTTTCACAAAATGGTAATAAGTGTAAACCAAAAGGATATTATATAAATTTAAACGTAACAGTAAAAGCGCAAAGCAGAAAGGTCAAATGCATTCTTAGCATTTACATAAATGGCCATGAAGACATTACAGTTTGGCGTATGAGTGTTTTACAGTAATCAATTGAGAACTTATTCGACCATGGAAGTCTGTGAGGTATAATATGGTTGATACTATATAATGGGTTGGGTTTGATTGTTTGTTTGACTTTGTTTAATTACTGAAACTACTTAATTATTAAGATAGCGAGGTTCATACAAACACGGGGCAAGTTCAATCAAATAAAGAACGAATTACATAAGCTTAAGTAGGTATTCAGCACCGAAAATTATAAAAATTTTAACAGAAAAAAAACTGTATTTACTTTTAATAAAATGTTATATTAAACAGAGAGAATTATTTACAAATATACATATTTATAAAACGTTTTATAAATAAAAAACATGTACACATTTTATAGTTAAAACAGTCAGAAGTATTAGAAAAAAAGTCACAAATTACGATATTGTAATTTTTTCTTCTTGTCAGAAATACATTTCAAATAAAAAATAATAAAGATGAAATACAAATTATAATGAATAAAGTAACTTGTACAAATAATACAAACTACAATTTTAAATTTTTGGACACTCATTTTAGTTACAGTTTAATAAAATAACTTACAGATTATTTTATTTAAAATTGGTTTGAATTTACTTGCGACTGATATCCTGCTACCTGTTATTGCCTCACCACCCCTGTTAGACACCCTAGGGTGGTCGAACCAACACCATCGCATAACACTGCCAAAGAAGATCTTCTCCCAAGGAGGAACAGCGGTTCGGATGGTGGGCCCTATGTGTTCTCCAAACAGATGTATAACACTGTTTTTTCCCGACTTTCTTTACAATGATTATAATATTCGTGTACGTTTTCCTTACTGATCATTCTCTTACTTATATATCTGTCTATGTACAGTACACCACTTGATTATGAGTTTTTAACTTGTTGGTTTGTACTCGTAAATACAAAATAATACAAAATACATCAGTCAATATCAGTTAAACAAATTAAACATGAAACAAATAAAGGAAAACACAATATGAACTCACTTTGTTGTTCTTCTAAAGAATGATCTGTAACAAGAAATACATCAATATGTAGATAACAATCTTTTGATAATTCTTAAATATAGAAAAATAAGAGAAACAAAAATATATAGAGAAAATTATTTTTGCAAAGATTTTCTAAATTATATATAACTATAATAGTCGACTTCTGATTATGCGCATTTGCATGTTATTATTTTATATATATGAAACCTTCAATTATTTATTCAACTGAATTATACACACAGCGTTCGAATGTTTAGAAATTCTTCGCTTCATCAGCTACAAGTTGAAAACGTCTAAAAACATCTGAAATGTCTTTCTTTATTAATATTATTATTATTTTGATTTTGGTATAGACAAAAACTACAATTATTCGATTATTCTGCATATTATTCTATATATTATAGTATTATTTAATGTTTTATGGGCTTTTCGGGTATGCCGTAGGGCATGTATTTATTTTAATTTTTCTAAATTTATTACGATAATTCAGTAAAAATTAGAATGGAAAAAATAAAACCTAGAAAATTTAGAAAATTGATTACCATATATAAAATTATTAATTTACGAATGCATGAATAATTATAAATTATACAGAGAAGTTGTTCAGTGGTACTGAACACCAGAAAGGGGTTCAGTTTCTAATTTCTAATTTATTGATAATTCAATTTAATTATGATTTACGTTTGGATTTTTTGGTATGATTGTTATTTGTTTATAATTTTATGATTAATCGCATAATGATATTTTATACTAACCGACTAAATAAAGTGTTCAGGTAAAAGTTAATAATTATTGCCTTCAAATATTTATTGTGATAAAACAAAACATGTTATTTAGCGTAAACATTTCTTTTGAACTTATTTACTTTCTATTTAGCATATATAGAATTTTTTTAAATAAAAAAATTGGTCTACATGAATTTTTAATACTATAACAATTAAAATTGGACTTTTATTATGTTCAAACATTTTTTTAACTTGTGCGCTTTTTAAGATTGAGATGGAGAAGTTTAAATATATTTTTTAAAATTAATCTAAAAAAAGAATACTTATATTTCTATAACAATAAATTATCTGTAAAATGTGTATATATTTAAAAAATAATATTAAATATTTTATTTTGATATTATAAGATCTTTAATTAGTACAATAACTACAATAAATATACATTTTGAGAGTATTTAACAAAAGGTAATTTTTTTTTATGTTACACAGTAAACATTCACAATTATATCAAACAGCTGGATCTTAATTAGTAAACTTAGGCACGGTTAACATCTACACTAGAATAACGAACCCTAATAAACAGTAAGTAGTATAGAAAGAGTCGATTCGGCCGCACTTATAAATAGATTTATGACTCATGTCTATAAATAGGTCATGACTCACCCCCTAAAATTTCTTTATCATAAAAATTATAAATAAAGATGCTACTGCATCTAAAATTCATTCCACTTCCAACTCTTGCCATGAACGGTTGTATTCATGCACTCTCTTGTCTACACTTTCCAAATCGCCATATTTGTTACTGCTAACTTACCACTACTACTAATACTAAATACTACTTAATTTGAAATTTATTCAAATCGTGCTACCTATAACCTTAACTATTTTAATTAGTTTATAATTACATTATAATCTTATTATTTAATTATAAATATTGTTTTTATACCGTTTTTCAAGTTTGGAGGAAAATGACGTCATTCGTGACGTAATTTTTGTTTTTAGCCTATAACTTTTGATGTTTACAACTTATGACAACCAAACTTGATATGATGACTTACCAACATAAGCTGACTCCTTTATACTACTTTTCTTGTAAGTAGTATAATATTTATTTATTTATTTTTATTTATTTTTTATAAAGTAAATAAAATTTAATAGATAAACATTCTGAATAGCTATGAGCCAGTGTCAATTTTTTGAAAATCGGTTGAAATTTAACGAAGTTATAAACATCTTACATATTTACAGCTGATTAAATCAATACTTTTTAAAATGTAGTAGAATGCAAATTAATAGATAGACTAATAGAATAGCTATGAGTCATTGCTTATATTTAAAAAAGTTGTTGAAATTTGACTGAGTTGTAGACATTTTACCATTGTAATGTATTATAGCCATATATTACACGATGATTTCAATGAGGATTCCGACGTTGAGTCAGCTTGATTTTGTTACTTACAGATTCATTTCTATAAGAATTCCGACTAAATGGACCGAAACATTATGAATTTATAATTTGGTGAAAGTTCACTGTCATGATCAAACGAAAAAAAGTAAGACAATATGGAACAAAACGGATAGTATAAGACAACATCTAAAATTAAAAAATTGTAAATTAACCATGTTATAGACCATCATAATTTGGTAAAATGTCACGTATATGACCAACTGGAATTAATTAAGACAATGTAGAACGAAATAGACAATGTAAGAGACTATCTCAAATTTAAAAATATATTTTATTTATGATAGGCTAATAATAGATTATTTGCACAAAACGATATTAAAATGTAATATTATTTAAATTGAACATTTTGTATAAACAAATAGTATCATAACATAACATTCTAAACATGAAAAATAATAAAAGTGTACTTAACATGTAAGAAAATATAACATTTATTGTAAAATAATCCATATTGTAGACAATCGAAATTATTAGAAAACACATACACAATGATTACATTTCATAATAATTTGGTAAAAATTCACATATATGACCAACTGGAATTAATTAAGACAATTTAGAACGAAACAGACAGTGTAAGAGACCATCTAAAATTAAAATAACTGTTTTATTTATGAGAATAATAAATTATTTGTGAAAACGAGATATTAAAATATACCATTTTAAATATTATTCAAATTGTACATTTTGTATAACCAAATATTATCACAAAAGGACTTTCTAAACATCAAAAAATAAGATAAATCATACCTAACATGTTAGAAAATGTAACATATATTGTCAATGAACCATGTAGTAGACCATTGAAATGATTAAAACATACACAAATAAATATTACATTTAGATCAATCTGTAAGTAACAAAATCAAGCTGAGTGAACGTCGGAATCCTCATTGAAATCATCGTTCAATATATGGCCATATACTACATCACAATGGTAAAATGTCTACAACTGTCAAATTTCAACCGATTTAAAAAAAGCACTGACTCATAGCTATTCTGCTAGTCTATCTATTTATTTTTATTCTTCTATATTAAAAAGAAAATAATTGATTTAATCAGCTGTAAATCACTAAAATGTCGATAACTTCGTTAAATTTCAAACGATTTTCCAAAAATTTACTCTAGCTCATAGCTATTCTGAATGTTTATCTATTAAATTTTATTTACTGTATAAAAAATAAAATATTATACTACCCACAAAAAAGTAGTATAAAATATTTGGCTTATGTTTATGAGTTATTATACTAAGTTTGGTTGTCATAAGTTGTAAACATCAAACGTTATAGGCTAAAAACAAAAATTACATCACGAATGACGTCCAAAATTTAAAAATGGTATAAAAACAATATTTATAATTAAATAATAAGATTATAATGTAATTAGAAACTAATTAAAATTGTTAAGGTTATAGGTAGCACGATTTGAATTAATTCCAAATTAAGTAGTAATTAATACTACTACAATATGCAGTATAGTAACAAATATAGTGACTTGGAAAGTGTAGATGAGAGTGCACGAAAACGATCGTATCAAACTTTCTAAATAAATTTGAATCATCCCGAAATAATAATAAATATATATTGAACTAAATTTCGGCTCATAACTTTTATATATATATATATATATATATATATCATTTTTAGGAAAGCTACTTTACCTCCATCCGTTCAACGGAAAATGTATAAATTGACGTTCACCGTCAAAGTGTTAATTATCCACAAAAGCTTACTCGGTTACTGAATTTCCATTGAGTAGATATTTGGTGAGATCATATGTTGGTAGCTCTGCAAGAAACATTCCGTTCTTTTCAAGATCGTCCAAACTTGTAATGTACGGCGAACACATATAAAGGATGCATTGACTCCCTCTAAGATAAAGCATTTGACCTGAAGTGATGCGGGGGTAAAAATAGAAGTTAATTGATTGAAACTGTTATATTATGCACATATAGTTAATTTTATGCGTTAAACAACGAATGACGAAACATCACTTATATATTATATACTATTTACGCTATTTACAATTAAAATATTTGAAAAAATTTAATTTTAATGAAGACGTATACAAAATGATAGACTAAATTATTCAATCTACTAATAACATACACATATGTCGCGAATGGATAACATTCTATATATATTAGGGTAATTTATTGTACCCCGTCTTGTAAAATTTAATCAAATTTATTAAATGTACGCAATTCTCACGCAAACCAAATATTTGGCTTACCACGTAAATAGATCGCTGTAGAGCGTGAGCCACGAATTTTGACAACATGCGGACAATCGAGAAACATGAGAATATTTTCAAACGTCAAGGTTGTGTAGGCGGGATGGACCAGTTCGATATTCTGAGTTAATGAGCTGCCGTCATTGCGAAATCCTAAAATATTGATGACTAGTTGCAATAATCATGTATGCATATGGACAAGATATAGGAAGCCTAAATGCTACTATATATATTTTTTAAAAGCAGCTATTTAATTGTAGCCTGATTGTTCGTTGTATAACAACCTATTAGGCAAGGTAAATTTAAGTGGAAGGGTAGCGTGTAGGCACAGTCAGAAAGCGTTTTGAACAGATGTTGAGTATAAATTTGAAATCAATAAATCAAAAACAATAATGTGTTATACTATCATCTTGTTCATGTCAACATTATGCTATACGGGAATAACATCAATTTGTTATATTATGTGTGCACATATACATATGTATTGAAAATAATAAAATAAAATATTGTAGCGAATGCTTAATTTAAATAACGCTGCAAATGAAAATGTCGATAATGTTTCTAACAGTTTTATCAACATAAATTAAATTATCAGCAAACTATTTTAGACTATTTTAGTCAAACTGGACGTATAGGAAAAAGTCTTGCTTTAATTCACGTTTGAAATAATTATTAAAAAAACAGCGAAATTTAATTAAACATGTTTTTTAAATTGGTTTTCATTGATTCAAACAGTTTGTAAATATAAGAATGAACAATGAACAATCAATGTAATGTTTATCGAAACCTCTAAAAAATGTACATCAAAGATTTTTAGATTTGTTTTGACCAATAATCGCTAAGAATTCCCACATATAATATTTGTTATTTATCATTGCGTTAAATATCGCGATACATATTTTGTAATTATATTTTGTCGTAATTGGAAGTTAAGAAACAAATTATGTAAAGTATAATATAATTTAAATGAAACATACTAATTTACCTGGTATAAGTGCTTGAATTTGTACTCCAGCTTGTTTTAGGGTCATGTTCTCATCAAAAATGACATGATAAGGAAAAACTTCGCAAAAATCCCTCGGAGACATCGCGAGACTGTGGGGAATTGTGGGGTTGTGGGGAGTGTAAATACTCTGCATTGCAGGCGAGGGGGTCCAATGTTGTTGGTGCTCCTTGTGGTACTTCTGAATTGGTAGAGAGTCCTCGCCAAATCTCTTTAATAGTGTAGTAGACACATATGATATGAAAAGTTAATAAATTACACATGATAGATGTATTATGAGCCCTCTGCTAGCTACACTTGATTTATAATCTGTATAATTCTAATAAAATGAATTTTATTAATACAATGTATTTAGTAATTAATGCAGGTGCATTAAGATATATTAAGCTATCTATTTTTAATTGCTGCGGTAGTTTATTTACCGAATTACAAACTCTATTATTGTATAACAAAAATTTGTCTCTCACTCTTACAGTCTAATGTTTGATTTTTTAGTATTACACATCATTCTCGATGTATGGTCACTGCTTTTAAATAATTTAAAAAGTTTAAGGAATGTAATATTCTTATATCGTCATTTATAATTAGGTGTATTATTAAACCGATGCTATATACCCTTAAAACATTTAAAAATTAATTTTAAGCATTACATTTTTTTTTGATAACAATATATACAAAAAAGAAAACTAACCTTTCAGGGTAAAATAACTCCCATGGCTGACAAAGAACATGATGTTTTATCTATTTTATCAAATCCATATTACTAATTTAGAGCATTCTTTAAATAATTGATTACAATAAGTTATGATTAATATATTATTAATGCTATCTGATTTAAAATGTAAATTTTGAAAGTCTTAACGAACTGTATTAAATAACCGTCAATTGACCAAAAAATATAGGTGTTTATTAATAAAGTTTTATAGTTACACATTATATACCAGTGGTGATGAATTTAATAAAATATTAAATAATATTTGCACTTTCACCTGTCGTAGTTGCATAATTTCATCCATTTGATGCTCGACTTCTTCTTCAATTAGCTGATGTTCAGCATGTTTTCTTGTCTCGGCAATCATTGTCGGTTTGTCATCGGGTATAAATTGCCGACCATCAGAGACATCGATGCCGTACACAACATGGTGCCGAGAGTGGCCGTGAAAAGTGGGCTCTGTGGTTTCCGAAATGATTCGAATGCGCAGCTCTTTCTGATAGTACTCACGACTAATGGAACGTAGCAGTGCTGGCAAGTGAAAAGGAATGTAGATCAAGATTTTATATGAGTAAAAATGTATTTTTATAGATCTAAATTGTCTAATAATTTCAATTAAGACCTTATACCGAAATCAAGTATCTATATTTAAAAACAAAATTATATTCAAAACGCATACATTAATTGAAATTTAAGATTAGAAGAAATCAAAAGTCTTCGGTCAAAAAATATAGAATTCACATTATCTAAATGATAATTAAATGATATATATTTCTTCATATTGATATATAAATTGAATCAAACATTATTATTTCAATCAGTTAAAGAAAATTTTAAAAAATATTCAGCTATAAAAATTATCTAAATTATTATTTCTATCTATAATATGTAAATCTCAAAGAATGGTAATTTTTATATTTGTAAATATGAAATTTGCTAAATTAATGAAAATTATACGAATTACTAATATAACTAAAAAAACTATGATATAATTTATTATTATTTCTTTTGACCATTGCTTGAAGTTTGTATTAACGTTACTTATTAAAACTTCTTATTATATTACTGAACATTAACATAATAAAAGTATTTTAATAAAATATATATTTTTTAATTCTTTGTTAAGATTAGATTTAACTACTTCAAATACGCATATCATTTTAAGGACTATAACCTTTTACGGGCCATTTGAAATTCTAAATGCCATGGACTTTTACAGATGGGAGGGGGATATGGTTTAGTTATACCTTATCACCAAAATAATTATATGTTAACATTTTTTAGAAATATTAATTTTTTGATGATCACGGCATCAAAATTAATTTTTGGCTTTTGATGACGTTATAGAGTCAAAAAAAAATTAAATCCAAGAAATAAAAATCATATGGGCTGATCATATCTAGACTTGTTCAATCGAACACTTAAAAATGTATTTATTGTTTTATCTGATATGAAACAATTGTTCTGAAACGTAGCAGAATTGTTTTATGTATCATTTTAAACATATTTACAAAATTACAAATAATTGTGATATGGATAGACTTTAAGAAAAGTATATATAGTATACGCTATTATTTTACTCGGGTTTGAGTGAAAACGTTCGAGATTATTATTAATTTATCGATATTTATTATTATAATTTAAACATTTTAAAAGTTACCTTCGACCATTGGTCCCAAATAGTCGCGGGAAGAAAAGTAGTGTAAAATTATTTCCATTGGCGACGATTCAGCATCAATCCGAAACAGCGGTATATCAGCCTTCGGGAATTTGGCAAGGGCAAGAGTGTGTACAAAATCAATGTTCTGTACGAATTCGTGAAATGTTTTACCAATGAGTTTCAAAAGTTGGGAATGTCCAGTGGCTTGTAACTTTCGTAGGTATGCTTCACCAAGTTGAGTAAGAAACGCTTCCTGACCAAGGTCTGCGATAGAGACGTGTAAGAGATTTAGACGTCATTATATAATGTTATCTAATCTATATCCGATATTCTCCAACTCAAATTGATCTCAACCACAATTTAACAACTTCAAATTAAGTTTGCGCAACAGGTGTTAACTGTCACTTCCTTAAATATTGCATTTCAAAGTAAGCTTCAGCACCAACATTTTGTATAATTTTTTGATGATATTATGAAAAATGATAGGAACCTACGGATTAATTTTTTAAATCAATAAACGTAACATGTATTGTTTATTTTGAGAGGTCAACTGAATATGATATTAATAAGCTATTTCTTGCCAGTCTAATGTTTTAAACAAGTAAATGTAATTAAGTGTGCTGAATAATAATCAACTCCGAATTTAAACAATTGAGCCTACCATATACAATATTTACTCAAGTAAATATTTTTATATATTTTAAATAAGTGCTTATTCAGTTTCGCAGTATATTACAATATTATATTTTTTCTCGAACGTTTAATATATTATGTTTATTTTTTAAATATGCCGTATAACTCTGAAATGCATCGTTTTATATGATAGTGAAAATTCATGGCTGATGCTAATACCAATGGTTACTAATAGTACTAATGTAATAATTACATCACAATCCCGATTTTTACATGAGGTAGGATAGTAGAGTAAACACACAATGTAAAAAAATTATTTATTAAATAAAATTCGACATTTCGGTCTCAATCAAAGTTCATTATCAGAAATGGAAGAGTAATTTCATAAATACACAAAATATATATTATATGTACATACTATGTGAATAAATACAGTAAAATATACGCTTTGTTATAATACGTACTACAGATATGGACATAGGCAATATATTAAAATAAATTATCAAATTAGTGTAACATTCAATAACATATATATTATTAATTTATCACATCATAACTATATTCTATTTTATATACTTAAGCTTAAATTGATATCATCGTGCAATTATTTCTACATTCTATATTGGGAGTTTGGTTTGTTAATATACAAACATCCTAATTTCGTAGAAAGAGCAAATCAACATTTATTTTAATGAAAATATATCATAACTAGTCTATTTTCATTGATTAATAAAATAACATTAAAGCATGTTGGGTGTAACTATTATAAATAACATAAGTCGTAAAAATAGAAAATAAGATTATATGTGTAACAAGAGAAGTTATGAGTCTAATTTGTAAAATATTAAATAGATTAAAAACGAATAGATTTTTTTTATGAGAGAACAAACTTTAAAAGAAATTAATATATACATATGCTTAGCAGGCAGATATAGTATTATTGTTTCGTTTTTTACTATTTAAATTTATGAATTATTCTTATTACTAACCATTTATAAAGAATTTTTAATTATTATTTTTGTAATTATTTATTACAAAAAAAAGTACGAGAAGTAGTTGTTTAATTTATTTTAATAGAACATGATTTCGCTTATCACCAAGACTGCTTTGGGTTACCATCTCCCGATTATTAGAATTGTCACGTGTCCAGAATATTTAAAACTGTAAAAGTGATGTAGGGCTTACTGGAACATTTTCCACAAAAAAATTGACAACATTTTAAAAATATTTTTATAGTTGGATAATTTCATAAAATCCTACCACGGCCTACTATTTGCGGAGCTCTAATTAATTTCAAATTAAGTTAGATGTCCCATTATATGTATAACATTTTATTGTTTTATTATATATATTCATTTTTTAATATTAAAAATATAATTCAACACAAAATCAAAGTTAAAGCAATAAGTGTCACTCAATGGTGTATATTAAAGACTCAATCCTTAAATAAATTTTTACTTAAACCACTTTACAAATTTTACAACAAAGTATTCTCAATGTATTTACTACAATACTATAATCATTCCGATATGACATATCAAATTGTGAATTGAAAAAGAAACGAATAATTAGTAAAATAGGCAAGTAATCATCATATTATGATAGCAATAATTTTTGAAGGTATGTCTGGGAAATCATTGTTGAGCACAAAACTAAATAATTATATGTATAAGTTTTAGTCTACATGGCGAATCTGATTTAAATTGGTTTGTTGAGAGAAATTTTCTTGTTTTTACAAAACAAATATTTTGTTTTCTTTGCGACAATATATATTTGTAATATTCACTAGTATTATTTTCAATAGCATGCCAAATTTTAATAATAGTAATATAAATAATCAAAATATCAGGCGTGTATAACGTATTGTTATTCATGTTTTTACATGCAGATTAACTGAATAGAAACAATTTTATAATCGATGTCATAAAGCCATTTATTATCTATCATACGTCTAAATAATGTTGCAATATTATTACACAAAGTATCTATATATCTTTGTATATTGAATAATTAGTAGGTCATGCAATTGCAATGCATATATATTCAGTCACGCTGATAAAATTTGCGCTGTTTAGTTTTAATGTTATAAGCATATATCTCACTTAATGCTGATGCCGCCACAGATATTAACGATCTGATTTTGTGATCTTCATACTGATACGTTTCGTCAACGTCCGCTGGAAGTCCTGCACGGTTTCTGAATTAACAATGCCAAGGTGTAGCTAGATGTATAGGTATAATTTATTTAATACCAATTGAATTAAGAAAAACCTATTAAAAATGTATTATCTGAAATACGAATCACTTAAATTTTAAAGGCAGAATTCCCTTTGCTTTCTAAATATATAAAATTAAAACTTATTACATCAAGTATATATTTAAATTGATTGAAAGGAAGTATATTATTATATAACTAAACTGTTTAATCTCACGCAAAATATAAGGTACTTAACAAAGCAATATAAATAATTACAATTTATTTAAATCTCTTTTACTGGAATTTTTGGATATCCGGCTTTTGAGAGATTATATATTAGATGTTTTGAAAACTGACGGAAAGCAATGAATATATTAACATAATGCAATTTATGTATAAAAGAACTACTGAAATTAAGTAGTAGCGCAAAAAAAATTCTTATATAATCTTTCGGCCTTCGTTGCATAAGCATTGCTTCGTTGCGTTGCATAATTAATTCTATCATTTCATATTCTCGGATCAACGAAAAATTACTTTATATGTATTATGTGTATAATCAATTACCATATACATTGTATGTATGTATTTAAATATTGGTTTACATATTTGATTTTAAATTTACTGCTACGATTACAACATGTTTTTCTTTTGGTTTTAATTATTTATTATAAACACATAAATTACAAAATAAGTTTTAACAAAATGCGTAAAACATATGTTAACTCTGTTTTAGAACAGACAATTGCATTACATAAATTTGAACACATTAAACATTGAAACAATTTTAGTATTCATACAATATATTCATGGTTTATTCTGTAATTCAGTGTATGTATATCAGATTAAAAGAAAAATATATTGATTTTTAATAATGTGATAAAAACAATTTCCTTACAAAATTTATGAAAGTATTCTTCTTAAAACTGTTCCTTTAAACATGTATAGGCTACTTAGAAATACAAATTAAAATTAGAAAAATAAACTAAACTTGAGTTTGCATTTCTACGTTGCAGCAGCATAATGTTATTACATTTATATTAGATAATAAAAGTATTCATTAGCTTTATCATATTTAAGAGTTTTTTCCAAATCAAATAATAAAATAGACGTAAAAAGGTATGCATTTACGCTATGTTTTAAAACATTTAAACCGGGGTGCACAGCGAGATCTATAAATTTTCTGTTCATAGTCACTATTCTAATTTATTTATTCGTATTCTTTTGTTGTTACTGGAGGTTATTGTACATCTAAAACATGAATATGTGAATGAAATGACTTACGCTATTTCTTCCCATTTTGCAGAACCATAAAATCCATTGATAAAGTGTTGAAGCACCGCTGGAAAATGTCCAAACTAAGGAAACAACAATTGATTTATTAAAATGAAAACTATTGCTTTTTGCATTGATCATGCATATACCTGTTAATTAATCTATATATTTTGTTTGTTTAATTTAGAAAGCCTTAGAATTTTACATAATTAATAGTTATTTTACTTAAAATATATACTTTCACTATAAAATAACATCAGTTTTAACTTATTTTACATTTAGCTCACGTTTAGTTTACATTTAACATTCATTTATTTTCAATTTATAGATACAACATTTACTAATAAAATTAATAAATAAATAACTTTTTGTAAATTGAATAGCTGCAACAAATTTTTAACAAATATAGTTAACTTTAACAAAACAAGACGTTTCGATAATTTAAAAAAAAATATCCTAAAAAACTATAAATAAAATCTGTAAAAATTAATCATTTTAATAATTCATTCTAATCATTCATTATACTTTTCATTCTAATCA